>JNEM01013619.1:0-18281 GCA_000697335.1 Conidiobolus incongruus B7586
TCATTATATTTATAATTAAAAAAATGATAGTTAAAGTTAATTTTTAAATTTTAAAAGGTTTTTTATAGATTTTTTTTAGTTTTAAAATAATTTACTTAATGATAAATATATAATTCAGATAATAATTCATTACCAAAAGCTATTTATAAACTTTAAATAATTTTAAAGGGTTTATGGTTAAGTTTAAATATTCTTAAATTACAATACTTTTTATAATTATTATTTAGTTTAAATATGATTAAATTAAACAACCAATTTTTTAAAGTTAAATTATCTAAAAAAACTATACTATATATATAATTTCTTATTTACTTTATATATATTTATTCATTTAAAACTGATAATATGTTTGAAAAATCAGAAATTAAAAAATTTCCTATTACTTCAAATTCAAGGTAATATTAATAAAATTTTAATAACTATAAGAATATTTCAAATCAAAAAAATTTTTCAATTTATTATTTTACTAATTTTATTTAAATTGTCATATAAATAAAAACATTCAATTGATATATTAAAAATATTTAAATTATGTTTTTTGAAAATTTCATCTTAAATCATTTTATAAGTATTCTGGAATAACTAAATAAACACTAGATTTAAATTGATATATCAATATATTATACGTCTTTTAGTTTTTTTGTAATTGACAATATCAAGAATGGAATATATTGTAATTAATAAAATTCATTTAATGAGATATTTAATGTTATAATTTATATTATCTAGTTATATAAAAAAATCTTGAATTTTTTATATCACATAAATTATTCATAAAGTTTACTTTCTATGAAAATAAGTAATCGAAAATAGATAATTCAAATTATATTAAATTTAACTATATATAGCCAAAGTATTCAAATTGAAAGTATTTCATTTTTCTGATTATATTAATTCATATTCTTATTTAATGTATGATCGAATAATAAATAATTAAAGTCAGTATAAATTAAGATTATATCGATTTTTGATAAACTATTATAATTTAGTAATATGGTAATTCCTAATACTTACTTTGATCAATGTTATATTGGCTGAAAATTATATATTTAATCACTGATTTAGAGTAAAAGTTTCAGAAATAGCCAAACTTTTAAATTGAGTGAAAATTTAAATAAAGTTAAAAGAGACTATATATAAATTTAACACTATATAGCTAAACCTATATATTTTATTAAACCATTTATCATATAATTAAAATCCCAGTTAGCAATTTATTTGTATATTATAAAATCAATATTGAATATTTTCAGCACATTTTAAAATAGTCTATTTGAAAATTAAGTGATATGAATTTTAGCTAGTGATATTTATTTTGTATATTTTGTATATTTTCATATTTATCGAATATTTTATTAATCGAAAAAAATTTTTATATAGCATATACATATGATTGAAATTAAAAATATTTACAAATTTGCAAAATATCATTTATAATTATATATTGAGCAAATCTTGAAATTTGATATTTTGTTTTAATTTAATTTAATATTCATAAAATTTTCAATTAGTTTGTACCCTTTTAAAATGGTTTGATTTTAATATATATTTGTAATTTGTTTTTGATGATTAGTAATTAATACTAATCCTAATAAATTAATTCAAATATAAACCAGTTTCATTATTAATTCAAATTTGATTTATTAGTATAATTATTGGGAATTATTAATTTAAATAGATTAAAAAATTCTTAAAAAGGTATATAAGTAGGTAAATTGAAAGATTTCAAGTTATCAGTTGTATTTAATATTAAATTAATCAATATGACAGTAACAGTGTACAAAAGAACTGTGGCAACTAACAAAACTAACTCTACAAATCTCAAAGTTAGTATTAAATCAAAAACTATCAGCAATTCTAAGAATCAAGTATCAAATCAAAATAATCAGATGATCAGAGGTTGGAATACAAATATCATATTATCATCAATATTTGAAAATATAGAGTTTAAAGACTTGATCAATATCAGTAGTGTTTGCAAGGAGTGGAACAAGCTCATTAATCCATTGATTTATAAGAAGCTTAAATTGTTGCGAGATGATTATTTTCGGAAAGATTATCATGATCCTAAACTTGGCAAAGCAAAAAAATTGACTTGCGAAGTAAAATCATGTATTGAAAATAACTCTAAATATTCTCATTTAGTAAAGGAATTTGATTTAATTAACCTTTTATCCCTTACAATGACAAAAAAATTCTTTGAGACCTTTTGTCATATTACCAAACTATCTATTCAAAGTCCACCATTAACTGAAGAGCATTTTTTGACTATCTTAAGGCCATTGAAACAGTTAGAGGAGTTGAAATTAGTTGGTATAGTTGTAAAACAGATCAACAAGAAAATCAGATTGACTTCAGTGCAATTGCCATCAACTTTAGCCAAATTGAAATTGATAAATGTTACTAGCATAGGAGACACCAAATCATTTTTAGATACTTTGTGCAGCCATACCAATGTAAAAGAATTCGAATGTAATTCGTGTGTGGGGCCAACTTTATTGGAGCCCTTTTGTAAGCACTATTCAACCTTAAAAGTGCTTGCTTATGAAGGATATAGTGGTTTAATTGATACACCTTACAAAATGATTGAATTAAATCCTCAGTTGGAAAAATTTCATTTCCATTCGATTATTGACAACCGTATTATTAACTCAATTAATCAACGGTTACCCAATTTAACTGAATTAAGCTTAAGAGGATATCAAATTTATACCGATGCCAATGCAATGCTAGATATTGGAATTAAAAGACCTACTAAATTGAAGAAATTGATATTAGATCTAACTAATTTGACAACTCTTTCTATTGATTCCATATTAACGCAATCACCAGATCTTGAAGATATACGTATTACACTTAATGACAATTGGGCTGAATGGACATCTATAATTCGAATCAAGTGTAAAAACCTGAAGCACCTAACATATTCTGCACCCTTCGGCACTTATCACTATTCCAACTCAAGCTTCATATTCGACAATTTTTTCTACCAAGAATTCTCTCAGAATGAATATTCTTGCAAAAACTCTCTCAAAAGTATAAATCTGTCTGACTTTAATCCCCTATACATACAACCTCAATACTTTGATCAGTTCTCCAACTTGTCCTTAATAAGTTTTTCCAAATATTTGAATTGGTTCAATGAAGATGAAAAAAATCAAATCAAATATCATTTAGAGAAGTTTAATGGGTTTAAATTGAAACTATTGATGAATGGACGTAGATGTGAAGGTAATTTGACTAAATTAAATACAGCTTGTAAACTTATTGAGTGAGACTAATTCTATTTTTATATTAATTAATTTAAAAATACTCTCAATAAAAATCTTATATTAAACTTATTGTTAACGATTATATTAATAATTTTATAATAATATTAATTACTCTGTAAATAATATTATATTATTTATATAATATTTAAGTGAAATGTTTTGATATTTCAAATTTAAGTGTGAATTAATCCAAGAGTCAATATAACAATTGAATCAAGCAAAAAAGATTGATTGATTTGATTTAAAAACACTAGAAAGGTATAATTGACAGATTCTCTGAAATTATAAATATAAGATTTTCAAATTTTATTAAGTTTATATAATTGATTCTTTTATATTTTTTTAAATCATATTAGTGATGAATTATCAATAATAAATGCTAAATTTGAATGAAAAATGAGTATAAATAGGTATAAATTCTCAAAAAAATATTATATTTTAAAATGAATCAAAATATTATAAAATATAATATTAAAAAAATAAGCCTAACATAAATCAACTTATAAAAAATTATATGAAATCAATTTGTTTAATATTCAAAATCGCTCAAATATCTATAAGAATTCAACTATCCAAGGATAATGATTCACCCAATGAATTAACTAAATTGCCCAAGGTTTGAAATATTGATAATATGATGTTGACCATATTCAAATGCATTGAATTTGAAGATTTGATAAACTTATGTGTTTTCAAGGAGCCGAAATACCTGATTAATCTGATGATTCACAAGAACATTAAATTACTGGGATATGACTATATAGATAATAATTATCCTAATCCAAGCTCATTAACGCGAAGAAATTGACAAATGAAGTGAGTGCTTGTTTAATCACAATGCAGACATATTCATCAAAGAATTTCATTTGGTTGGTAATTTATCCTTCCAGTTTAAAACACAATTGTTTAATACATTTTGTCCAATTACTAAATTTAGCTTTCTGAACTCGAAATTGAGTCAATATAACATTGTAGCTACTCTGAAGTCGTTGCATCAGTTCTAAGAGTTGAATTTGGATAAATTCATACTTGTTAAAGTTAATAGAAAGTGATTCGATGATACAGGAGTACAATTACCACTCATTTTATCAAATTGAAGATGACAAGATTTAAATTTATTAGTAATCCTCAACTCTTCTACGACACTCTCAATAATTACATCACTGCAAAAGAGTTATAGTTTGGTTCTTAAGTGGGTTCAAGTTTTATGGAGTCCTTCTGAAAGTATTATCTCACCTCAAAAGTGTTTACAATTGATTATTAATCAAAATTTACCAAATTTTTATTCTATAATATTCGTGAATTATTTACTGTCGTATTACTAATTATATTAATCAATATTTGCCCAATTTAATTCATTTAAAATTAAGCAAATAATAATGGTTTAACGATGTGATTATTGCTTTAAATACTTCAATTAAAATGTTTACACGATTGAAAAATAGGTCTTTTCACTAATTTAAGTACCGCCTCTATTGATTCTGTCGCAACTCAATCGCAATATATTCAGGATTTGTATATTGCACTTCATACCAATTGTAAGGATTGGACTAGTATCATTGGAACCAAATGAAAAGACTTATATCACTTAACCTATGCTATACTCTCCGATACTTACTAAGATCCAATACTAAGTGCAATATGTCACATCATTTTCCCAAGCAGAGTTCCTCAGCAATTGTTACTCATGCAAAGACTCCCTTTAAATTATAAAATTCCTTCAATTTGTATCTATCCTCCAACCAATCTTAATACTTCTACGAGTTCTGCAACTTGTAAGTATAAAGTTTTCTCCAGTCTCTGACTTATATCCCTAATGAAAAATACACAATTTTGAGATAAATTTAACAGTTTAATCAATTTCACTTGAAATAGTTCAATTGATAATCTCTTGAATGTTTTTTTGCTTAATTTAAAATTTATCGATATATTAAATAAATTACACAATTGAATGTATATAATCTCAATATTAAAACAATTATAATCTTTTGTTTAAAATAATTAAAATTATTTTATAATCCTAAAAGTTTTACAATATAATCTCATTATGACTGACTATTTTAGAATGAATAGGCTGAATTTTTTTAATATACAAGTTTTAATTGTTAATACAATTTAATTAGTTATCAATTATTTTTGTTTATTTATTTAATTAATAAAGTTTAATTGAAAATTGAAAATTTGAAAATTAACTTATAATATGACTCATATTTTATAGCCATTTTTGAAGTATATAATGTTCAAAGAAAGCTATTATTTTTTATTTGAACCCGTTTATATTGAATTATTTTAAAAATTTTCAAATTATTACTTTTAATTTTAAAATAATGATAAAAAATCAATTATTAAATAATATTATAATTATAAAAATTAATTTCAATATGTTGATTAATATTACAAAGAATTAAAAGAAATTATGTAACATTTTTATATTATTTCATGGATCACATAGTTAAATTAATAGAAAACAAAATATTTTGAATTCTAAAATTCCCAAAAATAAATTACAGAAAATAAAATAATAAAATGAAATCATATTATTTGAGAAAAAACCAGTTGAACCCAAATTGGAATAAATTTAAAATAAAAATTAGTTTAACACTACAAGAATTACAAATTTGTTTTGAAAATAAATATATGATATAAATTTAAAAATATTTGAATTGGTGATTAAATATATATATATATATATATAACAAATTTTTAAATTGAACATATTATTTTAAATATTATTCAAATATTTTACAGTAATATAATATGAATACAAATTTTTAATTCAAACTAATTAACTCGTAAAAAACTATTATTAGCATCATCCTGAGTTTAATAATCTCAAACGAAAGGTATATTTTTAAACAAAAGGTTATATGTATCACATATTTTAAACTAATAATTGGCTATAAATATCACTCTGTCTTAGAACTTGATTTATATTAAAATTTGGCATAAATTTTTAATTATAAAGCATTAATTAATAAATTTAGCATTAAAATTTATTAATGCAATTTTATTTCAATTCAAAAGAATTTAGAGTATATCTAAGTTATAATATTAAAGTTGAATAGATTATTTGATATTATAATTATCTTAATATATTTTTTTATATATAAAATCTTACTATGAGAAAATAAATTAATTGATGATGAAATATGAAAATTTTGTTGACTAAAAATAGCAAAAATTAAATTAAATTAATCTATTTTTATAAAATAATTCATTCCATAAATTTAACAAATTCAAATTGATTTAAATTGATTCAAATTACAATCTCAGTTCTTGATCATTTTCAACTTTTAAATATTCAAAAAATAATTGATTTTGATTTTGATTCAATAACTAATATGAGTATTGAATTAAATAAAGATAGTGATCAGTTGAGACGAAGGGGTGGAACGAAGCAGAATGCTAATGGCACCGTCTTGGACAATAACGCTAACGGTTTTACCCATCACGATGATTTGGATAAATACAACAAACTGGGCGATAAATCCAAATCTCTAGCTACATTTGATGATGTTGAAGATAACGAACAAGGCTGGTGGAGTGAAGTTCCTGTAAGTTAACCATCTTTTTTAATTACCAATACTAATCTTATTTTAAAATAGTATTTACAAACTATTAAAACTCATGGGGATATTATATTACCACTCATCTTATTCTTAGCAGCTTGTTTTACTAGATTATATAAAATAGGTTGGAATAATCACGTTATTTGGGATGAGGTAAATTTTTAAGTTTATTCAAAATTTTAATATTTTATTAATTTAAAATTTTTATTCAAATTATGATCTAGGCTCATTTTGGCAAGGTAACCCTCAAAAATCAATTCTACACAAAATATATATTTATTATTATAACTATTATAGTTTGGTTCTTACTATATTAAACCATTTTTCTATCATGATGTACATCCCCCACTTGGCAAGATGTTAGTTGGTTTGGGAGGATATTTAAGTGGTTCGAATGGTACCTTCAAATACGGTTCAGGATCCGCATTCCCTGAAGACATGAACTACAGTTTCCAGAGACAATGGAACGCTTGGTTTGGTATCATTATGATTCCTTTAGCTTACGGTACAGCTCGTAATTTTAGATTATCTATGAAGGCTTCTTGGTTGGCTGGTATTTTGGTTTTATTAGGTAAATTAATCAATTTACAATTTATATAATTAAATTATACTAATTGATATTGATTAGATAATGCATTCTGTGTTATCAGTAGATTTATTTTATTGGATTCTATTTTATTGGGTTTTACATCTTTAGCATTTTTCTTCTTTAGTGGTTTCCATAAGAATCGTTATAGGTAATTATTAACATCAATTACTAAATTTAATCAAATTTGAATTGATTCTTATTATTTTAGATCTTTCACTGCCGAGTGGTGGCTGTATCTCATTGGCACTGGTTTCAGTTTGGGATTAGTCTCTAGGTAAGGTTTTATATTCAATATATTATTCACTTTATTTATATAATAATTTTATAGCGTAAAATGGGTCGGTTTCTTTATGGTTGCTACTGTTGGTTTGGTAATTACAAATTATTACAATTTTATTATATTTGCACAATAACAATACAATTAATTCCTATAGTATACTATTGAAGATCTTTATGAAAAGTGGGGAGATTATAAAATGCCCAAGGTTGTGTATGCCTTCCATTGGATTTCCAGAATTATTGCCCTCATTATTATCCCCTTTATGGTATATATGTTCAGCTTTTACCTCCATTTCAAATATCTTAGTCATTCTGGTGATGGTGACTCCAATATGCCCTCTCTCTTCCAAGCTAGTTTAGATGGAAGTACAATTGGAAAGGGTCCAAGAAGTAAGTTTATTTCATATATCGAACCTTAATTCCATCTCATTAATTTTTATTTTACAGCTGTTGCTTTTGGATCTAAAGTTACTATTAAGAATGCTGGATTTGGTGGCTCTTTACTTCACTCCCACGGTCACAGCTATCCTGAAGGTTCTAAACAACAACAAGTTACTACCTATGGTCACAAAGATGATAACAACGATTGGATTATTGCTCGTCCTCACGATATTTTGGCCAAGCTTAATGAAGAAAGAAAGCAAAAGCGTGAACAAGCTACTAATGAAGATAGTAAACAAAAACGTGATCAAATTCCCGGTGAATCTGAACCTGATTCTGTTGCGCAAGATGAACTTAAAGATAAGGTTGAAAATGAAGCCGTAGTCGAATCCAAAGATCAAGAGGAAGAAGACCTTGAATGGAATGATGACGACAGTGTAGAAGTTAAAGAGGAAAAGAATAGAAAACTACTTGAGAAGAAGGAAAAGAAGAAGGAATCATATATTGATAAGGATGAAGATCCCCAAGAACCCCGTCAATATATCAAACATGGTGACATAATTCGTTTAGTCCACGCCTCCACCAATCGTAATCTTCACAGTCACAACGTTAAAGCTCCCATTACCGATAAAGAAAATGAAGTTAGTGGCTACTTAGATCGTGACCTTGGTGATAATAATGACTACTGGATTGTTGAAATTTGGGACGATTTAATTGATAATCCTTCAAAAAACATTCAAATTCTTTCCACTCAATTCCGTCTTAAGCACTTTAATACTGGTTGCTACTTGGGCGCCTTTAATGTCAGATTACCAGATTGGGGCTTTGGCCAAACCGAAGTAATCTGTAAAAAGAAGGACGATAAAAGCAAGGGACTTGTTTGGAACATTGAAGATCACTGGAATGGTCTTTTAGAGCCTGCTCCCGCCGAAAAGTTGAAGTCTCCATTCTTCAAGGATTTTATCCATTTGAACGTTGCTATGTGGAGATCTAACAATGCCTTAATCCCCGACTCTGATCACGACGACCAACTTGCTTCCCAACCCTATCACTGGCCTTTTATGCTCAAAGGAATTAGAATGTGCAGCTGGGACGATGATTTTGTTAAATATAACATGTTCGGTAATCCATTGATCTGGTGGACTTCCACCCTCTCATTGATCTTTTTGGCTCTATCATTCCTCATCTACATCATCAGAAGATATCGCAAGATCAACGACTGGAACGAAGCCAACTGGGAGCAATACACCTTCGTAGGTAAACAAGTCCTCGTCGGTTGGTTCTTCCACTACATTCCCTTCTACATCATGGGACGTGTCATGTACGTGCACCACTACTTCCCCGCCCTTTACTTCGCTATCTTCGGTATCCCCGTCATCTTCGATGCTTTCACTCTTAAACTCCACCCCAACACCAAATTAGTACTCTGTGCCATGCTCACCCTTGCCTACCTTGGTATGTTCTGGTACTTCTCAGAACTCACCTTCGGTATGGATTTCCCCTCTAAGGACATATGGCACAAGAAATGGATCTCCAGCTGGAATTTCGCCAACAAACCTTAAAATTTTCAATTTAATATATTTCATGACTTATTACTATTCTAATATTACTATATAAATTTTTGATTATTATTAAAATAAAATAAAATTTATTAATTATATCAATTATTTGATTTAAATTTATATTAATTTTCAAAAAAAGAGGATAAATTATTAAGAAAATTTTTATTAATATATTTCCTATGTTTCTTTTGTTTTGAAATTTGAAAAATATAATAATTATCAATAAATTTCAAATATTTCCTTCAAACTCTAAAAACTATTTCATAATTTTCAAAAAAAAACAATTTTATAGTTAACTGATTTAAAATATTTATAATTATATTTTCAATTTATATAATCCAATACTTGATAATTAATTTAGAGAAAGTATCAAATAATCCAGAAAATTTTGAATTAAATATTATTAAATTATTATTATCTGATATTTCGATTCTATTCAATATAAAATTTAAGAAATTACAGTGTATTCAATAATGACATCACATATATATATTCAATATCAATCCCATAATAATATATAAAAATATAAATATATAATCCCTTAAAATTAATTTTTATCCTACTTTTGAAAATTAATTTTTAAATTTCTCAAATTGAACAAAAAACTAAAAACACCTTAAAAAATTAATCAAGTTTATAAATTCAAAATAATATATAACTATTAATAATAATAAAAAAGAATAATGAGTTTCAATAAATGTATTTGAGGTCGCCACTCCAGGATTGGGGACTGAGGTTTTATTCCACTAAAAGAACTCAAAACTCTGAAACTCACCAATTAAACAGTTTAGACACTATTGAACCTCAGTTTCAATTTGACGAAGGAGAAATTGGTGAAAACGTTGAAGATAACAAACAAAATGGTGAAGATGAATATTTGAAAGAAATAAAAGATAAATGTTACGACGATAGAAAGTCCAGGAGTCGCGACAGGAGTTATCATAGTAAGATAGTAAATCGCCGAGTCCTAGAGGTAGAGGTAGAGATAGAGATAGATATCGCAAGGATGACAAGTATCGTAGAGAGTCTAGAGATAGAAAGTATAGATCTCGAAGTCCTTCAGACTCACGTCACTCCAAAAAATCGCGAAATAAATCGATCATACTTCAAAGACTGTGACTACAGAAAATGGTAAAGATGATACCAAAATTTCGGAGAATAACAGTGGCAAAGGTGCAATGAAAGAAACTAAAGATTACCAAGGAGAGGATGATGATAAGAATGATATCAATTTGGAATCGTCGTCAAGCGGCCAAAGTATAACCAAAGCTTTAGAAGAGTTTAGAAAACGAAGACTGGTTCTAATGTAACAGGTGGCCCTTAAAAATCCCAGTGTCCAATATATTATTTCTGAAGATATTCCTTTGACGAGTGTGCCATCGTCTCCAGCTGCTTTGGAATATACCAGTATACCTCAATCGCCAAATTTGGATGGTTTTGGAATTAGAAAAATATGAAACTAAGCCTGCATTGAATATTAATGATGCGACTGGCGATTAAGTGCTTGCAGCCGATAACAATCCTAATGAGGATCGAGTTCAAGATGATTTTAAGAGAGAACATGATATCAATGTTACGAATGATGTTACCAACTATACCGAAGAGGACGATTTCGATGATATGCTCAGTTTGAAACCTACCAATATAGAAATTAATCAACTCAACCCAGTTGATGCAAAAGTAAATTTATTATCAAAAATCCCCATTTACACAGTACTAATTAAATATAATTTAGAATTCTGTATCCACTCTGCCCACAAATACTTTAACAGCAGTCAACGTCTAATCATTGGATAATCGTGATGACGATAAAGGCTACTACAGTAAGTTCAAAATTCAATATTTTTTAAATATCAAACTGAGCATTGATTCAAATAGTGGTCACACCCGGAGAAGTCCTAAACCAACGCCATTGCGTGAGTTCCATATTAGGCAAAGGTGCATTCAATGCAGTTGTCAATGCTCTCGATCTCAAGATCGAAATTAAAGAAACCGTAGCCATCAAATCCATCTCCAGTTATCCAGTAATGTAAATTAACTATCATTTCATCAGTTTTCAATCGACTAACCAACACATTAGGTATAAAGCAGGACTCAAAAAAACCTCCATCTTAAAGAAATTAGGGAACGTAGATCCCCATGGCAAAAAGCACGTGATCAAACTCATCAACCCTTTTGAGCATCGTCGCCACCTGTGCCTTGTATTCGAGTCTATATCCTTCAACTTGCGAGAAGTGTTGAGAAAATTTGACAAGCAGCCCGGTATTAACCCCAAAGCTGTGAAAGTCTACCCCCAACACATTTTCTTAGCATTTTCTCTCTTACATAAGTTGTTTTTAATTCATGCGGATTTGAAACCAGACATTATTTTAGTAAGTTTGATATATTTACGATTTTATTGATTATTAATTAATTTTTATTTAGGTTAACGTGTCTTATAATACCGTCAAAGTATGCGATTTGGGATCAGCATGTTACCAAAATGGAGGAGAAATTACTTCCTATCTCGTGAGTCGATACTACAGAGCACCCGAAATCAGTAAGTTCATTGAATTATCAATCAATTAATTAATTCTAACATATTTCTAGTTCTAGGTCATCCCTACAGTTGCTCCATTGACATTTGGTTCATAGGGTGCACCCTATATGAGCTGTACACGGGCAGCATTCTATTCCCAGCGCATAGTAATAACCATATGCTGTACTTGATGCAACAACTCAGGAGCAAATTCCCCAACTGTATGATTCACAAAGACATATTAAGTCACCTCTACTTCGATCACAATAACCAATTCCTCCTTAATGAAATCGACCCCATCAAACAATTTCCTATCCAAAAACCCGTAAATTTTCCACTGAATCTGCAAAAAGATTTGTAAATGGAATTGAGGATTGATGATGCGGACAAAGGTAGTGAAGAGCAAACACTCTTAATGCACCTTTTGGACCTTTTGGAAGTTTGTGTAACCTTTAATCTGGAGAAGAGATTTACTATTAAACAATGTTTAAAATCATCTTTTCCTCAAGGTAAATGTTTAGAAATTGAAATAAATTAGTGATTAAGTCGATTTTATTCATGATTTATATAGTTTATTTTTGAATTGAATGGTTTAATATAAATTAAATATTTTATTTTAAACAAATTTTAATTTAATTCATTTTAAATTATATTAATTTTTTTAATTTCAATTTCAAGTCTATTAAATTTATAATTTTAAAATTAATTTTATTTTTTATTTTATTTGTAGTGAATTCAATATAAAAAGTTTCTTTTTTAGGTATACTGGATTAAGAGTTAGCAATAAAATAAATATTTACACTTATATATTTTCCTTTTAATTTTGTTTCAATTTAGGCATCTCTTTCAACTTTCCTTCCGACTTCAACCACTTCAGAGCTAGGTGTCCAGCAACAAGTCCCAGAATTACCATAAACTCTCCCAGTACCAACCACTTGACAATACTTTGCACAGTATGCAACTCCTCTCTAATAGTCTGTAATTCAGTTCTGCTACGTTCTCCCACAATATCGATCACTTTCATAAGCCGGAACCATTCTTTTCTCTGTAGTCTTCGAAGTGCGTAGAGTTTTCTATTGAGAGTGGCATTGAGGAACAGGTACGACTGCATGAGTTGATCCCTCTGGTCACTTTGAAATTCTACCAATGCAGTGTTGAATCCTTGGGTTTGAACTTGCAAATAATCTTGGAGGAGAGAGAATTCGCGCTCGAGTTTGGTGAGTCGTTGCGTTATGGATTTGAAGACATTGTCCCCATGATCGTCATCATCGTCGTCTTGAGCGGGTGATGGATTCGTAGCAGGAGAAGGTAACGGTGCCAATGTCGGAATCAATTTAGGTGCCTCCGTAAATGGCTCCGGGGGTGTGGGACTCGGTGGCAGGTCAATGAATGGCTCCATCAGTGGTGGGGGTGGTAGGAAACAAATATCGTGGTCGTGGAGATGTGCGGACGATAAGGGTGGAGGAAATTTGAGATCGGACGGCTGGTCGGTGGGTTGGACTGACTGGGTTGGCATTGTGGATGTGATATTGTTTGTGGGTTGCTCGGATATTGGTGGCGGGATTGGCCTAATAGTGGATTGGGACGAGTTGGATGTCACTTCAAATACTGAGACTGACGTGGGGAAGTCGTCAGTTGTGAAATGGGAGCGATGATGGAGGATTTGGTCAGTTAATGTACATAGTGTGGGGGGCTCCTTGGGCAGCTCTGCAGGCTGTGGTTTAGGGTGTTCTGCTTGTGTAGGCGATGGTGGAGGTATATTCGTATTATTGTTCGATGGGTTAGAAGTTGTTGATGCAGTATTTTCAGATTCAGAGGTAGTTGCACTCTCATCAATCTGAGTACTTTGGTCATCATCTTCATCAAGGCTACCTCTTTTACCACGATGATCCTCTAACATTGTGACGCCATGAACGATAACTTGTGTAACAGGACAGTAAAATTCATTACCGTAGTGGGATAAGAGATCAATTCTCAAATATTTTACGAATCTGCGTTTTGAACCCTCCCCCAATAACGTATTAAATCTCTGTAACTTCTTCAAATTGTTGGCTGTATACACTCCCAACGAGAACCATCCCTCATCCGGTGTTGGTGGATAATTCATAGATACAGATATTCTAATCTCTTTAAAATTAGAACTAAAGTATTCTAAATTACCTAAAATTGCACTTGTAACCCAAATCGTATCACATAATTCGATCTCAATAAATTTTTCTTTGTAGTTACATTCATTCATGAGGTAAGTGTCTTTATCCTTTTTCAGAATATTATTCTTAGATTTGGCACTCTTATTCGTCTTCAACACTTTGGCACCACAACTGGCATCCGCATAATTGTACCGTCCTTCCTTATCTACAAAAATAGTCCCTGTAGGACGACTTTCTACTATAGGTATCTTTGGAAGTTGGGGTGATTCCGTTTCTGAAGAAAGTGGTGGGTCCAAAGGTGGAAATTGCCACTTTTCAGTCCTACCCCCCTCCTTTTCCTCATTAGACGTTTGCTTCCCCGAACTCTGTTGTTTCCACTCCTGAAAAGAAGGCAACTTCACAGGTGGATAAATTGTATATGTAGGTAATTGATATGTCTGGGGTTGTAGAAAGTCCAGCGCTTTATCTTGAGGCCCTCTCTCCACCTTCTGTTCATAATTCCCAGTCGCTGGAGATATTGGTTTTATAAAGATTTGATTCTGACTCCAGTTATTATAGTTGTTGATATTGTAAATTGGAATTAAACAACTTGTACAGATTATGTAAAAGGGTATCAACTTCATAATTTTTATAATAGTAATCTAGAAATTTTATTGGAATAAAGGTTAATTATTAGTTAGAAACCTTAAAATAAAGAAATTACCTAATTTTAATTAGATTTTATTATTCAACTTTTCTTAAAACTTAAACTGATAATTTTCAAAATGCTAAAAAATATATAAACACAAATAAAAATTTTTATATATAAAATTTAATAAAAGATGTATTTAAATCTAATAAATAATTGATGATATTTTTAATATCCAAAAAATCAAAATTTTGAAAAAGTTTATTATTTTATTCACTTAGATAAATAAACTGATTATTATATATTTTGTAGACTAGTACAAATTAATAATTATACAGTTGTCAATTTATGTTTCTTCAATATTATGGGATTTGAATAGGACTTTACAATCCGCCATTAATTCTATTTTATAATAGGACGCGACGTTTTATTCAATCATCCATTATTTCTTATCAATAAATCTCAAATTCCCAACTAACAATTGGATTTTAAATCATCCAAGAATTATTAA
Organism: Conidiobolus incongruus B7586; assembly: GCA_000697335.1. Lineage (NCBI taxonomy): Eukaryota > Fungi > Entomophthoromycota > Entomophthoromycetes > Entomophthorales > Conidiobolaceae > Conidiobolus > Conidiobolus incongruus. The sequence continues at coordinate 15,460 of JNEM01013619.1, forward strand.
CGTAGTACAAATTTAATATAAAAATTTGATGGAACATGAATAATTCGGTTTTTATGCCACAATTAAAAATTTCAAACGTAGTTGAATATTATAGGCTCTAAATTTTCTTAATATTAATATTATTTTGATTACTAGCTTCTTTAGCTTCTCCCAATATTTTTTCATTCTATATCCAACTTGGTTAAATTTAATGTTTTGGTAAGATCCTGATAGTTTTGATAACTCCTGAATATTTTTAATAATAATTATTGAACCATAATTTTAGTTGAAAGATGAAGCTATTGGGAGGGGGGTGAGAATGATTTCATTTGTAGTAAATAATGTCGAATTGATTGTTTTATTGAACTAAGCCAAATCAGATCTTTGATGAGTCACTTGAAAATTGTGACGTTTTTTAATTGATTGTTTTGCTTCTATGAATTTAAATTAACATCCAAACTATTGTTGCATAAATTATTAGGTGTTAATATTTTTTCGGATGAATTATTGGCGTAATTTATTCATCATTTCTAAATTAATAAAAATTTATGGAAATGAAAGTTTCTATGCTAAAAATCGATTTTAAAAAACACTAATAATTTTATATAAAATATATTCTGTATAGATATTGTTAAAATATCTAAGAATATAATATCATAGAATCAGCTATATTTATTTCTAATTATGTCAGGATCAGACTTTTAATATTTGTATTTATCAGATAATATCTTTTATAATATCAACAAAACTGGTTTTTCACAAACCTCTGTTTACAAAATAGCATAAAAATTGGAACCAAATAATATTCTATCAAGATCCACAATTTATCAATTTATTAGATTTGTTTAGATTTCAAAATTGAGTTTCAAATTTTTTGTATGTTTAAAAACTTGTTTGATATGGTATAATTTTAATTCATTATTTTCAAAGAGTATGTAAAAATTTTACAATTCCAAAAAAATGAAAGGATAGTATGATTAAAATATACTTAAAACAAATTGATTAATATAAAGTAATCAATTTTAATTAATTGTTTTCATTATAAATTAATGTTATTTCTTAAGAATAAATATGATATTTTATTATTTTAGATTATTTCATCCCATAATAATCGTCTTTTCATCGGCGAATAAATTATAGAGATTGATTTTTCAAACTAGAATTTCTAAATATCGTTAATAATTTTAAATTAATATATAACTTGACTCTAAATAACACGTTGTTATTAAATAATTTTTTATGAAGCATAATTTAAAAATTAAATTAATAAATTTTATTAAAATTTGAAATTTATAATATAACATTATTATATAAAATTCAATATAATTTAAAATTTATCATTAATTTATAATAATTGAATATAATATGATGAAACAAATTGAATTATATTAATTGATGACTGTAGTTGTGGGAGGAAATAGAATTTTAGAGATTAAATAGGGAATCATCAGTGGTAAACAATAGATTACCACAAAATTAAGGTAAATTAAGGGATTCACCAAATTAGGTGAAAGTAGCTTATTACAAATACAATAAATATCTCATGCTTGTTGCAACTCAATACTTTTGTGAAAGTTATAAGGAAAGCTTAGAGACTGGATATTTTTGGAATGAAGATAAAAAAGATATGTTTATTAGTTTGTTTATGATAATTTTATATTATCTCCTATAGTTGATTTTTATAGATAGGAATGGCTTAATGACAGAAAGGAACATAACTACCTAGTTTAAGGAATAGGTGTTTTTCAATATAACTTCTTGACTCAGTCTGGCAATTGCAATTTCTTGAGTGATTAACAAGATTATCATATATCAAATTAATATTTTTTATTTTCAATAATTTTGGTGATATTTTTGATAAATATCTAATATTTAAAAGATAACTTTTTTTATTAGAGATTGAAATTTAATAATTTAACAAATGATTTTTTTAATGTTTTTTTCTATTATAAATATATTTTTAAACCCCTAATATAATGATAATTATATAGGTTATAATCTATTGAATATTCTGAATATAGTAGTTTTTTTAATTCATATATATATATATAATTTTCATAGCTTTTGTATAATATATTATGTAAATATTAATATAATTTATATATTTCAAACTTTTATTATAAATTTAACAATAAGAAATAATTTTATTTAATAAAAAATATTATTATTTTTATTAATTAGTTTTATTTTTATTTATATAGACCATATATCTTTATAATCTGTTATTAATAACTATTATTAATATAAATATAATATTTATTCATTCAAATTTATTAAAATAATTATTTTATTTTATTTTAATATTTGGTATTAATTTAAAATAAATAATTATATAATAATATTTAAGACTTTTAATTATCATGATTGAATAAAAAAACCTTTATCTTTGTTTATAATTAAATATATTTTATTTAATTATAGTTATTTTAACTAGTTTAATATATATATTTTATATTAATTAACTTAACCATATTTAAGCTTAAATATATATTATATTTATATAATTATTAAAGAAAAATATTAAAAATTATTTAATTAAAATAAATGATAGTTTTTATTATATTATTTATCTTTTTAATTTAAGAAATAATAATATAGAAATTTATTTTCCAAATTTTAATAAATTTTGAATTATATTTTTTTTAACTTCAAAATCATAAATCTAATAATAAATGGTAATATTGAGTAAAATATTATTTTAATTGATTTTTTTATTAATTTTAATTTTTTTTATAAAATTTATATTGAGATTGTAATGTTATTAAAATGAAAATTTTTCATATTTATTATCTAGATTAAATATAGTATTATTTAATACTAAATATTTATTAAATAATATTCTT
>JNEM01013623.1:0-25836 GCA_000697335.1 Conidiobolus incongruus B7586
AATTATATTTAAATTAATTAATAAAAATATTATATAGGTATTTTATAATTTAACTAAAATATAAAATAGTTGAAATAGGTATTATTAAACAAAATCTATTAAAATAAAGTTTAAAACTCAGGTCTTTATAATGAATCATTATAATTAGTAAATTTTATTAATTTTTGTATAATTCACTATTAAAATATAAATCAAAATATTAAATTTAGTTAATTTAATCCTATTTATTAATCTTTTTATATAAATATTTTATTATTAAATGAATATTAATTATTAAAATAGAATATAATATTTTATATAATTTTTAATAAATTTTTAAAGGAAAATAAATTGAATAATCGACTTTATATTGTTTGTTTTAAATAAAACTATTATTAATTAGTGTTTTTTATATAATTTAATATAACTTATGATTTTTTTATTAATTATAAAATATATAAAGATAAAATCTTAAAATATATATTAATTAAGAATAACTAGATATTATTATCATATTTAGTATAATCTTTTCACTATAACCTAAGTGATTATATTTATTTTAGATAATTAAAAATTCATCTTATAAAAAAAATTTTACAAGAAAATCTATTTTTAATTATTAATTTTTCAAATATATATTTCTTTCTCAAAGACTATTTATATTTAAAATAGATAGGATAATAAATATTTTCAAATTATATGTATATTTAATTTTAATTAATCTTTATTCAAATAATTTGATTTTAATTATATACTTAAATTTAATCATTTTTAAACCAAATAATAATTATCAAAAGGCTTTTATTTTTATATTTTTAAAACTTAACTATAATCATTTTAAAATTATTTAAAACTTGCAAATAACTTATAAAGTTAGTTTTTTATTTAAAATTACTATATATCACTAGATTAATGATTTCAAAGCTAAAAAAGATATTATTCAAGATTTATTATAATCTAAAAAACTAATTTCTACTATTACTCTTTTACTTACTAAAAGTATAAAAAAATATATTAAGAAAAATCTTTTTATTTTAGTTGAAAAATTAGTAAAATAATTAGATAATAATTATATAAGTATGTTATATTTACTTAAGTTTAAATTTAGATTAATTAATAGAAATATAAAATAAATAATTTGTAATTTAATATAAAATTAAAAAAAATTAAAATAGTTATAATTAAACTAACCTTTTTAAAATATAACTAAAAAAAAGATTTTTATAATAAATATTTATAATTAATAAATCTTAAATTCCTTTATATAATCCTTTATTTAAAAATAAAACAAAATGTTAGGTTAAGTTAAATTAATCCCCTTTATAAATTCCAATGAATAATTATTTTAAATATTAGCAAATATTAATTATCATAATAGATTATAATGGTATATAGTTCTTTTAATTAATATCTCAAAGAAGATTAATCAATAGTAAATTATATATTACTTTTTTAAATAAAATAACTTTTAAATGGTATTCTTAATATAAATAAAGATACTTATTATTTTATATAATAATTATAAAATATATAAAGTTAAATCTATAAAAGATTTTTTTATATAACAAAAACTAGAGAAAGTTACCATATCTATATATTTACCTGATTATAACCTATATAATTATAATTGTTTTAGACAATAGAAAAATTAGATTACAAGAAAAAATTCTTTCAAACAAATTCAATTAGTTTGTGAAATATCAAATTTTAGTCTTTAATAAAAAGAATTATTTTTTAAGTATTAAAAGCTTACCAAAAATAGAGAAAAAAGTTATTAATAATAAAGAAGGTTATTATTTCTATATTATTTATTAAATTTTATATTTTATTTATTAAATTACTGATTTAATTTTAATTTTAAAATTATGCCATTACTTAATTTCTACCCTAATAATTTACAAAATATCAAATTTCAATCATTAATAAAAAGAACTATTATTTTAGATATTAGAATTTTGCTGAAAATATGGCAAAAAGCTATTAAAAATAAAAGAGTATATTAATTTGATATTAATTATTAATTTTTATATTCTATATATTAAAATATTAACTTATTTTTCAATCACAAAATATTCCTATTATTTAAATTACAAAGTCATATTAATATAATCGAACTAAACTAAGCCAAAAAGCAGATAAATTTTTTACCTTCATTAAAAATTCTATAAATATTATTATTACTTGTGATAGTTTAGTAAAAATGACTAACACCAATAGTGACTGCTTGGCTGGTTCTGAAGGACTGGAAAATTCCATTTACTAGATTATTAAAATGATCCTAAAAGATGAAGGTAAAGTCTATATAAAACCTGTGAAACTGAGTTATTGGAGGCATGAACATGAATAGCTTAAGTTATTTACCAAAACTGTTGAAAAAGTAAGTCTGAGTGTTACAGCATTGGCTAATAGACTATCCACACCTTAAACAAGAATTACTGCTGAAGTATTTCCATTATGTGGTCATTATGAACTAACGCAACTTTATTTAAAATCAAAGAAGCGATTAGAGAGAAAATCATCCTAACTATTCATTCAAGTCCAACGATAATACGACTTACTATGGATTATATGGCGCCGTAAAAGCAGAAGAACATAGTGCGGCAGCTAGTATGATCGTTTTTGTCAATTGATACCACTGCAGCAATGTTCACACTATATTTACATATGATGCCAGTAACATTGCTTCTGTTTCAATGACACCAGATGTTGCTCTAATTCATTGTATATACAAGGGTACCACTGAACAATTGAAGTCTGAAGCTTTATATGATCATCTAATTCATTGTATATACAAGGGTACCAATGAACAATTGAAGTCTGAAGCTTTATATGATCATCTAATTCAATTATCCAAGGTCCGCTTGCATATTCAAACCAAATAAGTTAATTATGCTCACACTTTTAGGAATATAAATACCAAAATTCAGAGAACTCACGATCCAAATTGATAAGTTTCCTTTAGAGGTCACAGCGATTTTTTGAATCTTGGTGTCTGTGCAGTGGAAGATGGAGTCAGTATATTTAGTATTTATCAAGTTTTAAGATAGATCTCAAACTAACCCATGTAACAAAAACGTACCGTTCGAGCAGTGTTCAGGACTAATTGAGAAAACTGGTGATTCAGTGGTATTCAATATGCTAAAAACAGTAAGCATATTATGGAAATATTACTTTTGCCATGGAGGCGGATACTGGTGCCCCTAGATCAAAAGGTATCAATTTCTTAGGAGATGATAAATAGGAAACTGTTTTGAAAGAAATTAAAAAAAATAATCTGAAAACTCTTATTTGGTTACACTGTTGACAAAGGATATTTTATCCTTAGTATTGATCCATTTTATGAAGAAATCAAAATTTCTTGTTCAAGTTTTAAAAATACCAGATTAGTTAAAATGTCTATTTTCGCACTGTTTTAGGAACTAATAATTGCAACTTTCCTGATGTTTACATCTCGTACCATCACACTGATGCTGCTCTTATGGCAGCTTTAAAACCAGATCAACTTGCCCAAAATTCAGCTACTATTGCGGCTTATGGTTATTTGTTATTTAGAATAATCAGGCTTGACACGGATTGAAATATTATTCACTAAAAATTAAATGAAATAAAATAATTGTAATCATTAACATAATAAAAATATTAAATTACTGTTTTCTAAAACTCGATATATTCAAAATTTCATTTAGTCAATCGGATTTACTTGGTTTATTATCAATATTTGAAAAATTTTACATATATAACCAAATAGTTTATTACTTCAAAAAAAGTAATATTTGGTAATTTTACAAAAAATGGGTATTTAATTAAATTATATAAAGAAATATATTAAAATTTTTATCTATGCTATCCTCTTTGTAGTAAATTTTAAAATTATGATTTAGAGAAGACTCCATTAATTATATTTAATATTTATTACTGAAATATAACAGATAAATATATTGAAATATAGTTCAAGGATTTTGTAAATTAATGTATTAATTTTAATAGAGGTATTGTATTTTCAAACAATTAATATATATATAATCATCAGGATATTTGATTTAAAAAAATAAAGTAATATTATTAATAAATATTGATATAAGGCTAAATAAGAAACTAAGAGGTAAATAATTTTTGAAATAAATTAATCGAAAAATGATTGAAGAAATATATATTCAAAAATTTCAAACAATACACATATTTTGACAATATCAATATTAAAAACAGAATTTATAGTTCCCAATCTCACATGATTTAAGGATTATTCATAAATTGATATATTTAAACATATACTTTAGTATTTTCTATTATTAAATTTATGTCGGAAATAATTCATTCTCAAATCATTTGATATAAGAATCTTATATCGATTACTCAATTAGTTATAACAATGAATATTGTCTAAAACATTTCGTTTATATTGTTATCAAATTTAATATAAGATTGAAAAAGATCATGATTTCTTTCAAATAATCAAAATATCAATGAATTTGGTACTAAATGATTTAAACAAAGATATTGATTACTAATATTTGGCATAATCTTCAATGTAAAATATACTTTATTATAACGATATAAATGGATATAAAATGACTCAATTCAATTTTGTTAACAAAATTTGAATTTATGAGAATTCTCATAGTCAATTGTTGAATTGATCGATCCACTTAAAAAAGTGATCAATCTATGATAGATTTTTATTATTGTTTAATATATATTGGTCAAGAAATAAAATTTATCAATTATCTATATTAAAAATATAGAAACTGGTTGATTAAAAATGATTAATATATCGATACTAACTAATAAAATACATTTAATAACTGTTTACATAGGTACTCATTGCAACATAATCGATTATTAATCAAACGATAAACATAATGACTCATTCTAATACAATTTACGTTCATTGATTATAATGGGAAAATATATACTATAACTAATGTAGTATATTGATATATGAGAAAATTTTTGGAATTTGAGTGTTGGATTCAATTTTCTAATATAATGAAAATAAAAATTAGAATGATAAAAAATACTTATTAGAATAAAATCGAATTAGTATACTTAAATATTAGTTTACTAACTCTGAAAATGATTACTATGTATTTTGAATTCTTCAATATAATACATATAAATATCACAGTCACGTTTCACTATTCATAAATTTTCTCACCTATACGAATTTTAAGAACTTTCAAATTATCATATTTGAATAAATATTTACAACCAAATACTTTTTTCCATAAGGTATTAAATATATTGAATTTTTTTATATCAATAAACATTTGAATAATAGGCTCTAAAATTAAATATACGATAACAAACATAATAATAAGATTTTTAAAATTATCTGACATCATTATTATCAATTCCAAATAAATATTAGTATACAATTTTCTAGCTTGTGTACTTAGAGGAAAATCAAATTATCAACTACTCAAATTTACTTGTATACTCATTTCCAATTTTGGTGGGGATAAATATTCACATCAGTCAAAAGCAGTATAAATACATGTGACAAAAATCATACCAACTACCATCAGTAATTCAATAATATTTATTATAATGATATTTAACAAATATTTAATTTTATCAACCTTAGCTGGGTTGACCAATGCCAAGTTAAGTGAAGAAGCCGACCAGAATTTAAAAATATTAATTAATAATACTTTAAATACCACTATCGTATGGGACAGGTTGGCTGAAATGACCGATACTTTCGGTCATAGATTGGTTGGCTCTAAAAGCCTTGAAGACTCGATAGATTGGATTGTCAAACTCATTAAGAAAGATGGTATCAAGGTTTATACTGAACCAGTGACTGTGAGCTACTGGAGACGCGAACACGAATCTCTCAAGTTATTGACCAAGACAAGAGGTAATGTCGACATGAAAGTAACTGCTCTGGGAAATACTCCTTCCACTCCCAAGGGAGGTATCATCGCAGAAGTTGTCCCTGTATCTGGGTGGAAAGAATTTGACGAGCTTTTAGCTAAAGATAAAGATGCAATCAGAGGCAAGATCATTCTTTACAATTTCCCATGGGTCTCTTATGGAAATGGTACCAGTTATAGAAATTCTGGTGCTAAAAGAGCCGAGGATCACGGTGCCATCGGTAGTATAATCCGATCTGTAGGCTCTTTCGATCTTAACAACGTCCACACCGGATTTCAAGATGATGCCAGTAAAATTCCATCTGTAGCTATTACCCCCGAAGATGCTGCTCTAATTCATCGTATGTACAAACGTGCTGCCAACCAACTAAAGACTGAAGTGTTATCTAAGAAGCAAATTCAATTTCCTAAAGTTCACTTGGACATTCGCGTCAAATTCGATAATAATACTCACACCTCTAGAAATATTATTGCTGAAATTCCTGGAACTGAATACCCTGATGAGTATGTTATCTTCGGTGGTCACTCTGACTCTTGGGATCTTGGTGTTGGTGCTTTAGACGATGGCGCAGGCTCATTCACGGCTTACGAAGCTTTGAGACAAATTGCCAAATTGCCATTGAAGCCTAAACGCACTATTCAAGCAGTATTCTGGACTAGCGAAGAAAACGGTGGTTATGGAGGTATCCAATTTGCCAAGAATCGCGAGCAACTTATGAATAACATTGTTTTCGCTATGGAATCCGATTACAACTCCGGGAGACCTAATGGCATCAACTTTAGTGGTAACTCCAAGCAAGAAGAATTCCTCAAACACACTGCCGAGACTTATTTACAATCTCACGGCTTCGGTTACACAGTTGCTGAAGGATATGACGATCTCGACATTGAACCTATATGCAGATCTGGTAATATACCTTGCGCGAGCTTTGATAGTAGCATACCTGTCAAGAATACATACTTTAATGCTACTATGGGAACCAATAACGAAGATATTCCAGGTGGGTATTTCTGGTACCATCATACTGATGCTGATCGTATGGAAGCTATCAAACCTGAACAATTGGCTCAGTGCTCAGCTACTATGGCTGCCTACGTCTATGCTATTTCCCAAAATGACGAAGCTTTACATAAAATGAAATAGATTTAATATTTAAACAAATAGAATATTTAATTTTCATACCCAACTTTACAAATACAATAAATTATTTATTTAATATATTGATTGTATTTGGCGTTGTGTTTATAATAAGTTTATTCAATAAAGATCTTTGCTAGAAAAGTACTCATAATATCATTTAGTAAATTATTTATTAATACTGCTTTTTAACCTATCGGGACTGTACGCCTTAAAGTTTACTTACTGTTGAGAGGTTGTAGCAGAATATTTAAAAAAATTGGAATCCCTTCTATCCTTAGCACTTTTGGGTTTAAATAATTCATTGAGTGACATAGGATTTGTATAAATTTAAATAAAAGGAGATTAAGAAAATGATTTGATAATCGACCAACAAATCCACAATAACTGGGAGGCATTATGGTCTTAATTGTCAAATCGAGAGGGACGGGTATTTTTGAAATACAACATTGGTATGATTGTCATTAATTTTGTTTATCACTGGATAATTATTACAGCATACTATATTTTTGAGTCTATTCCAAGTTTATAGATTAAATTATTTATATATAATCAAACATCATTATTCTGATAAATTGAAAAAAATATCATACTTTTAGTGATTGCATTTTTTATTAATATTAACTATTCTCAATGTTAATACATATTCTTGTACTATATTCATTGTATTTCAGTATAACACAATTTTTCGTTTATAATGAACGAATGAAAATGATATTTCAAATATATACCACCAACCAAGTCATCAATTACACAGTATTTATCAACATAATATAAAGAATAGGATCCACAGATCTAAAAACTTATTAATATTTTTTATTAATTTACGTTTTAGTTATATACTTTTTATAACATCAAACATATTATAATTTTGTATTGATATTTATAAGAATTCGTATTCAAGGTATCTTAAATCAATTAATTACGGCTTTAACAATATTAGGAATATTTTACCTAATATGATTTTATAATCTTACATAATTTTTATTTTCCATTATTAGATTGTTTTTAATCAATATCATTGTTAATAAATATTCAATATTATCTGTTACTTAAAATGTATTGTGAATCTCTAGTGTATATTTTTGATTTGAGATTTTAAAATATAACCTAAACAATTTAATATGAATTAGTTTCTTCATGTTATTATATTTTCTTCATAATATTTTTGTCACTCAAATTTTAATTATCTTTAAATTATACAAATCAGTAAATTATTTACATTTCTATTAATATTGTGAGATTTGAGGTTATAGGATTGGAAAAGTAATTTATGAGGATTTGGTTAAATCTGATCTTGTTTATTAAGTGAATAATAAGAATGGTGTTTATACTGCATTAAAGCTAAAAAGGAGTAACAATTGATTTATAATCAGTAATTATATCCATTACTGTATTGAGTAGTTAGGTGTATACGTTATTGAAATATAGAATAGAATGAATCAATTAAAACTATACATCAATTGTATGCTTAGTAATAATGTTACTATCTCATAGTTGCAAACCTATCAATATCAATAATTAAAGTTATTAATTGATATTTAGTTAAAATATTGTGAATTTTTATATATCTCAGAGCAATAGTACATTTAATTTATATATTAAAAATATAGTAACTAAATATTTTGAATTTATTTAGTCATATTCAAAACCTTTGCTCATATGAGTATACATTGTACCAAAATATCTTTGTAAATATAAGTTGATATCCTATATAATTCAATAATTATATATTTCTTTCCAATTAAAGGTTTTAAATGGATAAGGCAATTTAAATCAAGAGATATGAAAAATTGAAAAATATTAGGAAATGATTTGAAATTAATTTGATCTGATATTTGAAATATTTTTAATAAAGTATATTAATTTTAACACAGAATTGGTCTTATCTGATGTAATATATTGAGGTTATACTATTTCTGTATATGATGAATGTATTGATCTTATATTTTAATTGTTGTGATTTGATTTTGATTAAAATTGTATATTGTAAAAATTCATTTTTAACAAATTAATATGATAAAATAATTAAAAATCCAAAATATACTGATAAAAATATATAGGTGCAAAATTATTATTCATATATTAGTTATAAATAGGTTAATTTTATTGGATAATTAATTAAATATGTAATAAATAAATAGATTATAATTTGTTTAAAGGGATGTCGTTTTGAGCAGCAGCAAAAATAAAACTACCCATGTAGGCTGAAGAGAGAGCCAATTGATCGGGCTTGATAGCTTCCATACGATCGGCATCGGTGTGGTGGTACCAGAAGTAACCATCGACAAGTTCAGTCTTGGGATCGGCTAAGGTACGGTTGTTGTAAGTGTTGCCCAAAGGAATGATAGACTCGTAACCAGCACATGGAGTCTTTTTCTTGTTACAGATGTACAAGATATCTTGACCAGGGTTACCTTCGTAGAAGTTGGTGGGTAAACCTCTGTGCTTCCAGTACTTATCACCTACCTTCTTCAAGAATGCCTTTTGAGCATCGTTACCGACGAATGTGAAACCATCGGGCTTAGCAGTATTGAAATCAGATTCCATGACGAAGGTAATATTGTCAAATTCATGCTCGCGGTTCTGGAAGTGGAATTCACCACCTTCACCACCAGTTTCTTCACTGGTCCAGAAGATAGCTTGAATAGTACGCTTGGGCTTGGTCTTGAGCTTGGAAATTTGACGCAGTACTTCATAGGAAGTTAAAGCACCAGCACCGTCGTCCAAAGCACCGACACCAAGGTCCCAGGAGTCGATATGCCCACTAACAATGACGTATTCTTGGGGCTTTTCGCAACCTTTAATTTCTGCAATGATGTTGCGGGAAACTCTGGGCTCTTTCTTGGTTTGGATGTTCAAGTACAACTTGGGAAAGGCAATTTGATCTTTTTTGAGAACAGAGACGGATAAGGTTTGATTGGCACGTTGGTAAAGACGATCCAATAAGGCGGCATCTTCATAAGTAATAGCAGCAGAAGGAATTTCATAATCGCCATTTTGAACTCCAACATGGACATTATTCAAACCGAAAGGAGTGACAGAGCGGATCAAAGAGGCCACAGCTCCATGTTTGAGTGCAGTAGGGGCACCGTTATTACGAAATTTCTTACCACTGCCGTAGCCAGTGTAATTGAAATTCCAGAGGACAATTTTACCGCGGATGGCATCCTTGTCCTTGGAAAGGAGGTAGTCGAGTTGTTCGAAAGTTTTGAGGGGTACAACATCGGCAACGATACCACCCTTTGGAGTAGAGCCAGAGTTACCTAAAGCACCAATCTTGATGGTGACATTGCCACGAGTGGGAGAGAGTAAAGTGGCCTTTTCTTCTAAACGTTGCCAGTAGGTGACATTGACATTTTCAGTACGAACATCAATACCATCAGACTTGACTAAGTCGACAATCCAGTCAATGGACTTTTCCAAGGAGGGAGAACCAACCAAACGATGACCAAAAGTATCGGTCATTTCAGCTAACCTGTGCCAGACAATATCGGTTTTTAAAGTATTCTTAATCAAAGTGTTGATATCATGGCTAAGATTGCTACCCTGTACAAGACTTAGAGCAGATAAAGTTAGGATATTTTTAATATTCATTATTATTGTTATTTTTCTAAATTAATTAATATTAAATGAATAAGTAGTGGAAGAGTACTCAATCTTTGTTTTATATTCACTCATGTCATTTATTCTTCCCATGATTACATATACCCGATGAATTATGCATTTGATTTCAATATTAACACTTTAATAGTATTAGAAAAATTGCGTGATTTTATAAAATTAATAATCATCCCTCGATTATATTACTCGTATTTATATTACTATCAAATTGTATGGGAAATTTTATAAGGTTAGAACCGTAATTTATAAAAATTATTAAATTCTTTATTAAAATGAGATAATTTTTGTAAGATGAAAAGATATGCGACTTTTATGATTCCTTTATTGAATGGGATTTAAACGATTTGTATTTATACTGTTGCTGATCCTTATTTATAATCCAGTTTCGGCAATTTTATCAAAGTAAACAATATTTGAAAATTATGGATACTTTTGATTTGAAAACTAATATTATCATTTAAATCCTATATAATTTTCTTATGGATTTTAATCCCTATAGTTTCAATTTTAGCAATTAGAAAAATAAAAACCTGTTTAGGGTAATTTAAGCATCTTGTGTAACTCAGAAAATATATAAATTGAAATTGGTAATGGTTAAACAATTTATTCAATTTTAAATGATCAGAATATTACTAATATATTGTTTGTAGAATATTGATCTTTGCCTTGAGATAACTGCTTTGAGAATTGAACATTGTAATCATATTCGAAAACTTAAAATTTTGCAATTTATTTCTAAAATAATCTTGACCATGAATGGAAACAAGATCCTTATAATATATTATATTAAAGTGATATCAGCAAAAGAGTTGCTTGATTAAATATTAAATTCATTTCATCCTATGTAAAGCTTCATCATTTTGAGAGATAGCATAGACATAGGCAGCCATAGTAGCTGAGCACTGAGCCAATTGTTCAGGTTTGACAGCTTCCATACGATCAGCATCAGTATGATGGTACCAGAAATACCCACCTGGAATATCTTCGTTATTGGTTCCCAAAGTGATATTGTAATAAGTATTTTTAACAGGAATACTACTATCAAAACCAGCGCAAGGGACTTTGCCCTCTTCACAGATGGGATCGATATCAGTACCATCATAACCCTTACCAATGGTATAACCGAAACCATAAGGCTTCAAATAGGTTTCAGCGGTTTCCTTCAAAAATTTCTCTTGCTTAGCATTACCAGTGAAGCTGATACCATCAGGTCTTCCAGAATTGAAATCGGTTTCCATGACAAAAGCCATGTTATCCAAGAGATGTTCACGGTTCTTAGCAAATTGTATACCACCATGACCACCATTTTCTTCACTGGTCCAAAAAACGGCTTGAATGGTACGCTTGGGGTTCAAAGGCAGCTTGGAAATTTGTCTTAAAGCTTCGTAAGCGGTGAAAGAGCCAGCACCATCGTCTAAAGCACCAACACCAAGATCCCAAGAGTCAGAGTGACCACCGAAGATAACATACTCATCAGGGTATTCAGTTCCAGGAATTTCAGCAATAATATTTCTAGAGGTGTGAGTATTATTATCGAATTTTACACGAATGTCCAAGTGGACTTTAGGGAATTGAATTTCTTTCTTAGAGAGAACTTCAGTTTCGAGTTGCTTGGTAGCGCGCTTGTACATACGATCGATAAGGTGGGCATCTTCATATGTGATAGCGACTGAGGGAATTTTACTTTCAGAGGTCTGAAAACCAACATGGACATTATTTAAACCAAAAGAAGCGACAGAACGAATCATGCTGGCGACGGCACCATTTTCTTCTGCCTTCTTGGCACCCTTATTGCGATAGCTGGTACCATTGCCATATGTGACAAATGGGAAGTTATACAAAACAATTTTGCCTCTAACAGCATCTTTGTCTTTGGTTAAGAGTTGATCTAATTCGTACCATCCAGATACAGGAACAACTTCGGCAATGATACCACCTCTAGGAGTTGAGACAGAATTACCTAAGGCATTGACCTTCATTTTAACTTCACCTCTAGTTTTAGTCAATAATTTGAGAGATTCATGCTCACGCCTCCAGTAGTTGACTTTAACAGGTTCAGTGTAAACCTTAATACCATCCTTCTTTATAAGTTTAACAATCCAGTCAATGGATTTTTCAAGACCTTTTGATCCAACGAGACGATGACCGAAAGTGTCAGTCATTTCAGCCAAACGATCCCAAACAATAGTGGTGTTGAGAGTGTTATCAATGAGAGTTTTCAGATTCTTGTCAGCTTCATTGCTTAACTTGGCTTGAGTTAAAGAAGCCAAAGCCAATAAAATTAAAGATTTACCAAACATCACTATCAATAACACTAAATTAATTGAATGATGATTTTATCCTATTTAAAGTTAAACAGTATTTATATTAAAATTTCAAATAGACTTAGCAGTCTTAAGTCTCGTAATCCCATTATATGATGTGAAAATAATTTCAATTGATAACTACCTGGTTAACATGGTACAGAATTGGATGATTGACAATTGTAATAGGTTGATTGCTTATTGGAAAAGTGAGGTGCAATCAACTTATAGGTTTTTTTATAATTAAATTTCTCAATCTAATTTATTAGGGTCGCTATTTAACATAAAAGATTGAATAATTCGTTCGAATGATATATTTAGATAATATTTTCTATTTTGTCATTTAATCTATGTTCTTTATTAATAATTGAAATTTAATATTGCTTATAATTATTAGTATTATTATCCAAATGTTGTAAATGAAAGTTGAAAGTGGATCCTTTTTATATGATGTGATATACAGAAATTATTAATCATTATCAAACTATAATCCATCATGAATCGATAATCAAACCAACATTAGTATATAAAATTTATATTAAGATATAAAATACATTGCCTGTACTCAATGTTAAAATAAATGTATTCGTTGTTTTTACCTGCATTTTCATCATTTTATTAATAATTTTTCGTAAATTAAATTTTAAAATCGAATTATGAATATATAAATAATTCAATCATAATGTTAAAAAATTATTAATATTACTGGAAGAAAATATCAACACTAAACAAAATATGCAATAATCAAAATATATAAGAAATTTATTTTGTAGATTGATATTCTGTAAAAAGTTAACAATTCATTGAATACTTCTAAGATTTAAATTATAATATAATATTTAAATTATCTATAATGAATTTTCATTTGAATGATTATCAATTTTAATTATATTACTGTTTTAGATAAAGTTCAAATCCAATTATAGTTATTATAAATTAAATAATTGATGATATTTTCACCTCGATAATAAAAATATAATATAAATATTTATAAATTCTTTTATTAATATTATCTTATTTTATTATTGAAATATTGGGATAAAATTTTATCAAGTTATAATATATTATTTATTATTACTCTAAATTTTCAATAATGAGAATTTTTTGAGATTGAAAATATTAGTGTAGAAATTAAGTAATGGCACAATTATGAAATTAAAATTAAACAAATAAATTAGTAAATAATATATAAAAATTAATGAATAATATAAAATTAATAGCCTCTTTTATTATTAATAACTCTTTTCTATACTTTTGGTAAGCTTCTAATACTTAAAAAACAGTTCTTTTTATTAAAGACTGAAATTTGATGTTTCACAAACCATTTTAATTTGTTTGCAGGAATTTTTTTTCTTATAAGCTGTTTTGTTAATTGTTTAAAACAATTATAATTATATAGGTTATAATTTGGTGAATATACTAGGTGTAGTAACTCTCTCTATTTTTTTATATAAAAAATCTTTTATAGTTTTAGCTTTATGTATTTTGCAATTATTATGCAAAATAATAGGTGTTTTTAATTTATATTAAAAATACTATTTAGAAATTATTTTATTGGAAAAGGTAATATATAATTTACTATTAATTGATTTTTCTTGATATATTAAATAAAAAAACTATTTACCATTATAATCTATTACAATAATTAATATTCATTTATATTTAAAATGTTTGTTTATTAAAATTTATAAAGGGGATTAATTTAATTTAACCTAACATCTTATTTTATTTTTAAGTAAAGGATTATATAAAAAAATCTAAGATTTATTAATTATAAGTATTTATTGTAAAAACTTTTGTTTTTAGTTATATCTTAATAAGTTTAGCTTAACTATAACTATTCTAGTTTTCTTTTGGGTTTTTGTTAAATTATAAAATATTTACTTTATATTTTTATTAATTAATTTAAGTTTAAACTTAAGTAAATATAACATGCTTATATAATTAATATTAAATTACTTTAATAGCTCTTTAACAAAAATAAAAAGATATTTCTTAATATATTTTTTACTTTATAGGTAAGTGAAAAAATGATAGTAAAAATTAATTTTTTTAATCTTGACAAATTTTAAATTATGTCCCTTCTAGCTTTAAAATCACAAATCTAGTGATATATGGTAGTTTTAGATATAACACCATCTTTATAAGTTGTTTGCAAGTTTTAAATGATTTTAGAGGGTTTATGGTTAAGATTTAAAAATACAAAAATAAAAACCTTTTGATAATCATAATCTAATTTAAGTATAATAAAATTTAAATATAAATTTTAAAATCAAAATATTTTAATAAAAAAATAATTAAAATTAAATATATATAGAGTATGAAAAAATTTATTTTCTTATATATTATATATATATAAAATCTTTCAAAATGTATAATATGTTTGAAAGATCAGAAATTAAAAAATTTACCATTTTTTAATTTCTATACTAATAATATTTTTATATATAAATTATAAAAATAAATATATAATATAAATTCCATATTTTTTTTTATTATTAATAGCTTTTTACTATAATTTTAATAAGCTTATAATACTCAAAATATAGTTCTTTTTATCAAAAACTGAAATTTAATGTTTTACAAACTAATTAAATTTTTTTGTAGGAATTTTTTTTATATAAGTTGATTTTTTAATTTACATTAAATAACTATATATATATATTTAAGTTATAATCTAGTAAATATATTGGATATGGTAATTTTTTCCAATTTTTTTAATTAGAAAATATTTATTACATTATTTTTATATATTTTTAAAATTATGTTAAAAAATAATAAATATGCTTAAATTATATTAAAAACATTAATCAGAAATAGTTTTAATTAAAAAAACAATATAAAATTTAATATTAATTAATTTTTCATTAAGAATTTAACAAAAAATAAATAATATTAGAATTTATTATAATAGTTGATATTTTCTTATAAATAAAATATTAATCCATTGGTATTTATAAAATGGATTATTTTAACTTAACCTAGCATTTTGATTAATATTCTAATAAAAAAGTATATAAAATAACTATGATTTACTAATCAAAATGATTTATTATAAAAACTAGTTTTTAATTTTATTTTGGGAAATTTTATTTATCTATAGTTACTCTAGCTTTGCTTAAGTCTTAATTAAATTACAAGGTATTTATTTTATATTTTGATTAATTAATCTAAATGTAAACTGTATTATATATATATATATATATATGACTAATATCAAAATTCTTTGATAATTCCTTAGCTGAAATAAAATGATATCTTTTATTATGTTTTTGTATTTTACTAATAGTTAACAAAAATAATAATTGAAATTCCTCTTTAGGTTTTAATTAATTATAAATAGCTACTTTTCTAACTTTAAAATAATATACCTAATAATAAATAGTTGATTTAGATAAAATATCATATTTAAAAGCTATTGGTAAGTTTTAATTGATTTTAGAAGGCTTATAGTTAAATTGTACTAATAATAAAATAAAAACCCTTTAATAATTATTATTTAGTTTAAGCATTTTTAAAATAAACAATAAATTTCTAAAAGTAAATTTTTTAATGAAAAAATATTATAAATCTATTTAAATAGTTTAAAGTTATTTATATTTCTATTTATTTTTAATATATTTTATTTCTGAAACTACTTTGAAAAACTATAAATTAAAAAATTACCCATTCCTTCAATTCTGTAATAATAATTTATATTTAGATCATTATATAAACAAACCTTGATAACTATATATTTAAGTTCATTGTATATAATATACTTGGTTCAATAAATATTCATATATACAATTAGAAAATCAAAAAGTGTACGAAAATTTTGTTTTAAATATGATCTACTAATAATTAGTTAAGAAATCAAAAGCTGAATTTTCCAATCTAAATATAGTGTCAAGGATTGATTTTCATTTAGGTTAAAAAATGCACATCTATCAGTCTCAAGAAGAGTTTAACGGGAAATAGGTTTTTAATGAAAATATTAGTTATAAATAATTAACTTTTATATTATTGGTTTTATATCGCTCAAAAATTTAATATTATTTGATATATTAATAAAGTATAATTTTATCTATTTTAAATTTTGAAATTATTATAATAAAAATCTTGAAGATATTTAAATTTTTTTAAATATGATAAATTATAAAAATCATGAATTAAATAAATATGACTATTGGTAACAAATCTAAGTGGTTATAATAATTTGATATTGAAATATTTAAATATATATTTGTAAAATATTTGAAATTTAATTATTTTTCATAAGTTTAAAATATGGTAATTTTATTTGAATATACCTTGGAATTCTAAACACTATTCTTTATTAATAATCTTAGTAATTGAAAATGCATTGTAAATATATTTTCTTATTTTAGCTTTAGATATCAAAAAAAATTATTATTTAAAGGCTAAAATTTAATTCTTGATTTTCATTTAATTAAAATATTTATAAGAATAAAATTATTGCAATTCAATGTAAATTATGATTATAGCTATTGAGCTGGATAATAAATCATAATAATTATTTTATTCTTTTTCATAATTAGGGTTAAGTAATATATTTTAAATATGTAATTTAAAATTAATTCTCAACTAAATAATTTATATAATTTTGAAAACTTGGTTTTTAAAAGGTGGAAAGTAAGGTTTTTATAATTTCGAATATCATTATAAAAATAAAAAGCAAGAATAGAAAAATCAATTTGATTACAATTAATATTCTTTGAAACAATGAAAATATTATATTAATAGAGATTAATAAGTTCTTTTATTGATTTTTTTTAAATTCTTATCTTTATAAAATTAATATACTATTTTTCAACTTAAAAATATTCAGCATCACAAGGATTTATATTAAATTAATACACTGGGTAATGAAATAAAAAACTAAGCTCTTTAAAAATATAAATTTTTAATATTCTTCACTATGTATATACGGTTATCATTATATAATAAAATGGCTTTTGGTGTAATTTTCAATATATAATTAAACACATTCATTTTGAAAATTTATCTTTATATTATTAATATAGTTATTAATAATATTTTAATCAGTAATATATTAATAGCTATAAAATATAATAAAATACTCATTATCTTAAATATACTCTATTTTTGCATATATAACTAAACTTATAATATCTAAATTCAAATATTACTTTTTGACCTTAACGGCGAGGTATATATTGAAATCCACCATTTATCTACCTTCATAGTTTTTAAGCATATAAATTTGAGAATCACTATAACATACAGTAATTTTAGAAATATTTTTAATTATATTTTAACTCTTGATAAAAGTATAAGATTTTTATATTGTTAATTTTTAATTATAAATCAACCTTTATTGGATTATAATGAAATTTAAAATATAATTTTCTTTGTTAATCATTTAAGATATATTAAATATTTTCAATATTTCTTAATTTTATTGATATTTTATTATTTGATTATAAAATTAAAATGACTTTTAAAATCATTTTATAAGATATTCCAGACTTGAGTTAAATCGATTTTTAAATTAGCTCTTAATAGTCATTTGCCACCAGTTATAAATATTGGTGTATAGTTTATGTTAATTTCTTTGCATAATATAAGACTTCAAAAAAGGCTTTTTCTTTAATAGAATTTGAAAAATTTAATATACTAAATAAAATTATTGATATATTTAATAAATATAGTAAAATATAAATCATGCATAACTAAATATAATTTTTCATTATCTGGATGTTAATTATATTCAATAATATTAATTAAATTTCCTATTCATAATTTTTAATGATTGATCATATTAATTTTAAATATGTTAATAAAAATACAAATATATTGTTTTTTAATATTTGTAATTCAGTAAATATTTACTTGTACTATAAATTGTATTTATTATAATATCATTAGTGATATTTAGAATATAACCTTATATTGAAGGATTTTGAGATTTTCTAATTAATTTTTGTATATAATAAATAAATATATATATATATATATATATTAATTCTTAATTTTGATATTTTAGTAATTACATATTTTATTTGATAATATTTTCCCTAATTTTCAATATAACTGATAAAATAAAAGATTTGGTTTTGATGAAAAACTAGTTCATTAACTTATGGAAATTTTATTAATATTTGTCTTCAAAAAGTTATAAAATATTCGTTATATTGTGTAATTCAGTTAATTACACAAGCGCTAATTTTATTTAAAGTTAATAATATATTCTAATATATTTACCTCCATTATATTAAATCAAAGTGATTGATCGAAATATGGTTGAATTATTATTGGTACTTTCAGTGAATATAATAATATATATACAACAAATTAAAATATCAAATTTAAATATTGAAATTTACCCATCCATTACTATGTAGAATAATTGATAAATGAACTAATTATTAAATTTAAAATTTAAATCATAAATTTCAAATAAGTTGATCAGATGCCAATTAATAAGTTTGATCAAGAATATAAGTTTAAATTTCAAATTCAAGTATACATTTTATAAAATAATATCCATATTGTACAAAACAACAAAATAATCAATTTGAAAATATTGCAAACTTTGATAAAATTAATTAGTATATAAACAATTTGATAGCTATCTAATAGGTATTAATAAAATTGCTAGATTAAAGAGATATATATTTTAACTAAATATTTTCGATAACTGAAAAATTCATAATTGATTCCAATAAGTGAAATAATATATGTTGCACCAATATTGTTTATATCAATTTTTCTGATTGTTTTCATGAATATTAAATTAATATTGTAATTTGGTGTATTTCCACTTGATAATTTCACACTGAGTATCATATTGTTAATGGGATAATTAATGTAAGAACCTTATACTTTGTTATTCGATATATCCGCAATAGATAAATCAACTTTTTTCAGTATTAAAATAGGTTTGATGATCTTGAACTAAACTTATTTGATAGACGATAAAGTTACAAAAAGATTATATATTATTTTTACCTTGTGATCATTGATGTCATTAGAATCGGGCGGATGGTCTTCCTGGTTATTATAAGAATTCTATAAATGAAATCACTAAATTAATGTAATATTCTTTGTTTTTATTACTAATCAACCTTTCATTGGTTAAAATTTTTCTAGCTTATCAAAATATTTTAACTCAACTTTATGGTAATTTAAAAATTAGCATTGATGTTTGTATAATATTCATATTATTTATTCATAACCATATTGGCAAATATGGGAGCAGTGCATTTTTCTTATTTACTTGAGCCATGTAGTTTTAATTATAAAGTTATATATCAATACTAGTTCTTTCAATTTATAAAATGTAGTTTATTTAGCTATGATTAATCAGAATAATTTTTATTCATTTATATACAAAAATATATTTGAAATTAAAATTTTTCAAAATGTAGGCCATTTAATAGGCTAACTTCGATTTTAAATATTTTTAATTAATCTATAATCTACTTTTATTAATTTAATATAATTATACTGACATCTTTAACATTATCATCAGAAATATTATTAATTATATAAAGCTTATGTATTATATTCCTATATTAACTATTCGAAGTAACATTTTTTTAAATTTCAATATTTCAATTAATTATGTTTTGTAATATTATGATATATATGTTATATTATAATATATGGCCATAGGATACTCATTGTTTTTTAATATACAAATGATTATCATATTCATAGGATCCTATTAATCCATTTATGTCAATACTTTTCATAATATATAACAAATGCTTGATATATTTAATTTGTTAAAAATTTAATGGGTAATAATCTTTAAGAATGTTAAATTTGTTAAAATTTCAAATACTCTTTAAACTTGCTATAATTACCATTGTAAAATTGAATATGCTTATTTTAAGATCGATAATGTTTTGAGTCTTAATATACAAAAAAGTAGAATACCACACTCTGTTATTAATTCAATGGATATCTTCATAATATTTCAAGTGAAATTAGTGTTACATCCATAATTTAACTCATTTAACTAAATTTTAATCCAAAATAGTAATACAATATCTGATATAGATATTAAAATTCAATTATGAAACATTATTAATCAAGTAGTTTTTCAGGTTAATTCTATTATATTGAATTTATTTTTAATTAGATTCTTTCTATATATTTGATTTTGGATTAAATATTAATTATTTTATAGATATTACAAAATACATAAGTTCAGATAATATTGAATAAATATTGTGATCTATTAATAGATTGATATAAAATATTTTTTAGTACAACTATTATAATCAGTTTTTATATAATTATTAATATAGTCTGGTATATCAGAACTTTGGCCTCGGAATTAGAGGTTGGTAGTACAATAATTTAACGTCGTAGTTAGCATTCTTTGGAATAATTATAGCGGCATGGATTTAGTATCGGTACGAGGAATGTATAGATATCAATCAGAACATTGAGAAAGTTAAATATAGATAAATGTCAAGGTAACATTCAAATAATAAATATTAACTGGAAATTAATACATATTAGAGTAAAAATTAAACTTAAACTAGTTTCTGATATTTATTAGAGTATATGGACTGACCTTGGAATAATAATGTGATAATGAGTTAAGGCTGAACCAGTTACTAGGAAGGAATCCAAGGTAGTTTATAGCGGTGTGGATAGTTACATCATTGGGGTGATAAGATAAGTTCTGTATTAAATTGTTGTGGACGGGGTTCTGTTCTGAAATAGTATGACAATAAAATAATATTATCTTAGGAATTTATATTTCATCTGTTAACTGAATTTTTCAATAAATTATAACCTTGGATCATATATTTAAGTGACATAATTTTAAGCTGCAGAAATATTAATATAAGAGTTCGATGAATGTATATCCATATGTATAGTGTGATAAAAGCTAAAATTGTCTTTATAAATTACTAAAAAAGGATTAAACAACATTAATAATGCCAAACTGGCCTATTTTATTCTTTTATGAGAAAATATTGAATAATTCACCTATACAATATTCCACTAAGACCAAAAACCTGAATCTTGGAAATTTTCACAAGTGTAAATTTAAAAAATTTAAAATAATAATAAAGATATTGTTTTTTGTCCAAACTACATGAAAAAATAATTACGATATTATAAGTGAATTGATATAAATATCGATGAAATATTAAGTAATATAAGGACTTTGATCTTTATATATAAATAAATGTGAGATAGAAATAAATAGTATATCTTTACATTGGTTAACATATTAAGTTCATAAAGTCCGGGTAGTGAAATTTTGTCAACACTAAATAATGTAATATAAATCTCATTGAGTTTTTGAGATTACAAATTAGTAATTTTGGTGGATAATATTTATAAAATTTAACCATAAATCCCAACTTAGTTACATAAAATTTTCTCAGACCAAATTTATCAATATATAAACAAGTAAACATGCAATGTTTTTAAAGACCTAATTTATATTCATAATTATGTATTTGGAAAAAAGAGGCATCTACTACAGGAGTAATGATAGTTACTATACATTAAAAATAGTAAGCATCATTTTATCTACTACCATTTCAGTTTTTTGGATTCTATATAGAATCAAAGTTAGGAGTGATAGAAAAAAAGAGAGATTACAACAAAATCAATCAAATCAAATCAACAGCTCAATGCCTTCTCCCAATAACGAACCTGCTACAGAGATTCAACCTAAATATGAAGAACCTTTACCTATGTATTCACCACCTGCTGAAACCACTCAAACCGTTCAAATTGATAATTTACCCAATCATGTAAATTCTTCTCCCACATATCCTCCGACAGCTCAACCACTCCTCACTGAGCGACCTCCCGTAAACAATACAAATACAAATACAAATCAATCAGTTCCCACGACTCCTAATAACGTAAGTAATTAATTCTTCATTAACCCTATAACCATTAATAAATATAATATATAAAAATTAATATACTTCAATTATTTTTGACTAATAAAAACTTTCAAATGATGGTTATACAACTTTTTACTTTTTTCTATTTTCAATTTTATTATTATTATTAATATATTATCTATAATCCAAATCTATGTCATTTAAGCTATATTTTAATTCAAAAGTACTCAATACAAAATGATAAAATGTTAAAATTATTGACACTGGCTAGAAAGTCAAGTGCCCAATAGCTTTTAAGTAAATAGTCGTCTTCCGGGACGGCTCCTGTTTGGTGATGATATAAAAGGGATAATTTATTGTTTAACCTGGATTATTGGGCTGTAACCAAGGAAGAGGACCCACGTGATGACTTGGTTGTAGTCGGCATATTTAGTTTGTTTGACGTGTCTTCTCAGCGTACGAGCCGTACGTGGGATGGAACGATTGATTGTATTGCTCGGGTGTATTTTGTGGTCACGTTACGGGTGGATCTGTGACGGGGTTCCCGAATGAATTGAATTGTTAAGGACGAACGGGTCCTTCGGCCTGTGACATTATCTTAATAATAATAATAATAACAAAATATATATTATAAGTTGTTTTAAACGTATCAAACTAGATAATTTGAATTAACTCATTAATAAAGTGACTAAATTTAAAATGATATGAAGAATTTTAAAAAATCTATAGAAGGATGTTAGAAACTATACATTTATTAATATATATTAAAACATATTTTATTATTATTCAAAATTAGTCAAATACATAAAATATAATTCAAACTATGATAGATAAACAACTCATTAATTAAATAATATATTTTATTTTGGATATAATTTATACAAGTCTAATCTTGAACTAATACTTGAACTCCGTATTGTAAATTAATCTTATAGAATAATAATTAGGTATTGATACTGAATGCACAAATTTCAAGATATGCTTAATTTTTTTAATATTAAAATATATTGTGTAAATATGAGTCTACTTTTACAATACAATTCTTGATTCCAAATAATACCCAATCACAGTATCATAGTCAACTGCAAGTTATTGTTTATCTAAACATATAAATAATTTTTAAATTGATTGTTCACTCTTTATTACAATAAAAATACTCAGCTATTCAACTAATTAAATAATACTTTTAAAGTTCAATTAACCATAAACGAGACTACTCTTTCAATGCTTTTTTATTATGGTAAACAACCATTATACCATCCAACCAAATATTAAAATAATGAAATAATTTTGAAAAAATATATATTAATATTAGTTCACTCTAATTAGAGGTCCCCAAAGTAATAGTTCGGATTTATAATATGTAATGTATAATATATAATTTGTCTCATTCTCAATATAAATCATTCAATATGATATTAATATTTAATATGCTTTCCAACTTTATTCTTGCTATTAATTAGGTGCTATATAATTTTAATAAATATAATATAGATAAGTATTACATATTTAAAATCCAATGAATTATTTAAATTCTAGGTTTTAACTCATATAAAATATTTAAGAAATATTATTTAAATATAGATACGAATAAAAGAAATAAAAATTTTATTTCAAGTTTTAAATCAATTCAAAAATGATTTTTATAAAATAATTGATATATATTTATAATCTATATAATTTTTACTAATATTAATGATTCCCCTCGTCGATATAAAAAATATGTTGAAATTCGATATTATTTGACTGTTTATACTACATTCGAAATTATAATGTTGATAGAATTATATATTAACGCAATGTATATTTATTGTTTTGATATAACTACAAAAGCACACTGAGTATTTTTCTAATTTTAATTATATTTTGAAAGATATCAAATACTTAGCATTACTATATGCTAATGAAACAAAATATGATTGGATGGATGGTAAGGCTATAAGAAGATTTAAAACTTTTTGGTTTTATAAATATAGATATTTTGATATGAGTTGTTATATCCTTCGTGAACTGTATTAAATTTCTACAATGGAATTAATAATTTATCATTCTTACCTGGAATTTATACTATAAATAATCTTTTAGCTAACCGAAATTTATGTCTTCTATCAAAATATACAGCGACTGTAAAGTGAGATTGAAATATGCTTTTTTTAGCTTTTTTAGCTTTTTTGAAAATAAAATAACCCGATTATTTCAGATTTTATACTATGTGATTTAATGTATTCATAATTGCTTTTGAAAACGCCGTAATTTTATATTCTTAATTATTTAAACAGCATTGTTCTACCTCTGAATTGATTTTTGAATATATATATATATATATATATATATATATGCTTTAACTTTAATTAAGTATTTAGTAACGAGAATAAGTGAATTCTAAACTTCAATAAAAGCTTATGGAGATATAAAAGTAATTAGATTTAATTATTTATAATGATTCTTAAAATACTTCTAATAATTATATTTCAAAATATTTTGATTTTAGAACCATGGGTATCATATTAATATATTTAATTTTCATTAAGCTTAGAGAATAAGCATTTGATATAGATTAATTTTCATAGTATATTCTTATTATTTTATTTATCTTTAATGAATTAATCTTTAATAATTTATTAATTATATATATATTAGTATTTTGAGTATAAAAAAATTAAAAAAATGATCAGTTAATATAATGATATAATGGTTTATATTAACTAAGTATTACCATTAATATATTATAGCATTTTTAATTATTTAATAAGAAATATATATTATTGACTTTTTAATAAAAAATAATTTATTAAATATAATATTAATTTATAATATTCCTAATATTAACAAATTAAATAATTAAAATTATTTTTTTTCTTATTTAATTATATTACTTAATTAAAGGATTAATAAGTTTATCATTTCTGAAAATTTATTTTTTAAAATATTTTTTATAAAATTATTAATTATTTTAAAATTTAATTCCAGCTAACAAAAAATTAATATAATTTTAAATATTTTATTTAATAATTAAATATTATATATATTGATTTTGATCATTAAAATATTTTGAATATAAA
>JNEM01013624.1:0-15438 GCA_000697335.1 Conidiobolus incongruus B7586
TAATATTTTATTATTAATATTATATCATTTAAATCTTCTCTTAAAAAGATTTAGTTATAAATTAATCAACTTCAAAATAAAAACAAATTAACTTATATAATTATTAAATTATAACTGTTAGCTAACTTATTATAAATAGAATTATTAAAAATAATACCAAAAAACAATTAAATTAAAACTTAATCTTATTAAAATTATAGATATATATGATAAAAAATATAATTATAAATCAATTAATATAGGTAAATATAGTATTAATATAAAAATATAATAAGAATTATAAGATTATTTAAGGATATTAGTTAGTATTAATATTATTAAATATATTTTATATTAGAATAGATACTATCCATATCTTAAAAAAACACCCTTAACTAAAAAATTCTTATCATAGGGCTAAGTAAGAGTTAAAATATCATTATTAAATTTAAACCAAAATAAATTAAAATAAGATTATTTAATTAAATAAAATCAAGATATATTTTAATAAATTCAATAAAATAGCTAGATATTTCAACAAAAGATAAAAAATCACTTTTTAACCATTATGTTACTATAACCTAAAAATATAATAATTAGTTAATTATAGTTTAAAAATATATATTATCATTAAATATTAGATATTTTTATAAAGTTAATTGGGAAATTAAAATTAAAATTTATCGAGAAATTCTAAATAATCAATTGAAACAATTATTGATTAATATAAATTAAATAAATCAAATATTATTTTTTAATCAAATAAAACCATTTATTATGTTATAAACTCTATTATTAAATAACATAATTATAACAAAATGACAATTATAAAATAACCTCATCAATCTTTAAATTTTGACCTAATAAAACATTTTTATAATTAATTAAATAAATTAATAAAAGTTTCTTCCTTAGCAAAAAATTTAAATTAATTTTAGAAGTATATTTAAAAAGTTTGAAATAATAATAATCTTATTCAATATATAAAGCTAATTGAATTTATATTTTATAAATTTAAAGAGGATAGTAAACAAAAGATAAAAATATCAAATATTAATATTTTTATCAATATTAAATCCTACAAATTTATAACTTACCTATAATATATTTTTAATTTCAATATATCAATTAATAATTAACTAAATATAATTTTATATATCAAATTTTAAATAAAAAATAAATAATAATTATATAATATATTATATATTTATTTAAATTAATATTAACTAAAAAATTAATAGAAATATTAATATTTTTAAACTATAACTTATTTTTATAAGCTAATATATATAATTTTTTTAATATCTGTTTATATCAAACTATATTTAATTATATTTTATTATTTATTATTTCAAATATCAAAACTTAAAATTTAATTAAAATAAGTTATAAATTTATAGGTTTATAAATTAAAAATAATGAATAGTAATATATACACTAGCCTATAAACATAAGTCATAAAATTATGATTTTATATATTATTATCAATAACTCTGTTAATTCTTAATCAAATTAATTTAAATTAAAATCTATAATAAACTTATATAATTTATTTTAAGATTAAATATATTTGATCTAATTATATTAACTTTTAGTTGATATATTAAGTTTAAATTTTACCTAAGATAGGCTATAAATTTGTGTATTTTGGTTATGGAAAGAAAATTAAAACTTAGTATATTTATCTTTTGCTTTCTTAACTTCTTTAAGTTTATAAGGTATAAAGTCAAGTAACTTCTTATATTAAGAAGGATTAAATTTATTTTAAGCTTCTTAAACATATTCTCAAAACTTATTTAAATATTTTACTGGTGGGAAAGTTTTAACTACTTGATTTAACTAATCCCAAAGGTGTTCAATTAAATTAAAGTTAAAAGATTGAAGAAGCTACTATATAACTATTATTTCATTATTTTTAAATTATTTGGTAATAGAAATAATAATATAGTAAAAGGTATTATCTTGTTAGAAAATAAAATCTGATTTATTAAACCTATAATATTCAATAGTTTTTTTTAATTCATTATTTAGAATATTTTAATATATCTTAATATTAATTCCCTTATTAACTTTATAAAAACACCCTACACTAGAAGATAATATATAACCTTAAACTATAATAAACCTATCATATATTTTTGGGTTAAAATAACATAATAGTGATAAAGTAGTTTTTTGTCTTTTTTGAAATATCTAGCTTTTTTATTAAATCTACTAAAGTATATTTTTGTTTTACTAAATTAAATAACCTTACTCTAATTAATTTTAGTAGTAATATTTAGATTCCCATCTAATCCTACAATAAAACTTCTTTTGTTAAGGGTGTTTTTTCTTAAAATATAAGTGGTATCTATTACATTATAAAGTATGTATAATAATATCAATACTAATTAATATTTTTATATAATCTTGTAATTCTTTTTATATTTCTATAATAATATTATATTTACCTATATTAATTAACTTATAAATATATCTTTTATTGTATTTATCTATAATTTTAACACACTTAAGTTTAATTTTAGATATATCCTTATTATAATTTTTAACAACTTTAGCTATAATAAACTAACTAGCATTAGTAATTCCAACAATCTCACAAGTTGATTTATCTTTATTATAAAGTTGATTAATACACAAATAAATTTTATTAAAGAGGTATTTAAGTATTTTAATACTAAAATTATTTAAAATATTAATTTACAATAATAATATTAATATATATATAATTTAATAAAAAAAATTTAAGTAATTTTTGTTTTATATTCCTTTTTAACTCTTAAACCTATAAATTTATAACTCACCTTATTTATTATTTTAGATTTAATATATTAACCAATAATATATTAAATAAAATTAAATATAACCTATTATAATCAGATAATATACTTTAATTATATATTTTAATTTAAATTAATTTAGTTAAGAATTGTTTAAGTTACAAATAAATAAATAGATGATTTTTATTTTATAATTCTTTTTTGCAAGCTAGTGTATATATATATATATATTTATATATACACTAACCTATAAAAGAGAGTTATAAAATAAAAAACATTTATAATTTTACTAATAACTTAATTAATATTTAGTAAAATAAACTTAAATTAAATTATTAAAATCTATTATATTTATTGATAATATATATAATTATATTATGATATTTAGCTATTAATTGGTCAAAATATAAATATTTAAATTTTACCTAAGGTGAGTTATAAATTTATAGGTTTTTGGTGGTAAAAAAAATTAAAACATAGTGTATTTACCTTTAGCTTTTCTAACTTTTTTAAGTTTGTAGGGTATAGAATCAACTAACTTCTTATATTAAGAAGGGTTAATCTTGTTCTATATTTCTTAAACATATTCCTAAAGTTGATTTAAATCTTTTGCTAGGGGGAAAGCTTTAATAGCTTTTTTTAACTAATCCCAAAGATATTTAATTAGGTTAAAGTTAAAAGATTGAGGAAACCACTTTATAATTGTTATCTTGTTATTTTTAAGCTATTTAGTAATAAAAGTTATAGTATAACAAAAAGTATTATCTTACTAGAAAATAACATTAGATTTGTTTAACCTATATTATTCAATAGTTTTTTTTCAATTCATTGTTTAAAATACTTTAGTACATTTCAATATTAATTCCCCTATTAACTTTATAAAAATACCTTACACCTAAAAACAACATACATCCCTAAATAATAATTAGCCTACTATTATACTTTTAGGTAAAATTAACATGATAGTTACAAAGTAATTTTGTATTTTTTCTAAAATATCTAGCTTTTTTATTAAATCCATTAAAGTATATTTTTGTTTTATTAAACTAAATAACCTTATTCTAATTATTTTCAGTTTAATATTAATAGTAACATTTAAACTTTTACTTTGCTTTATAGTGTGATTTTTTTAATTAAAGGTGTTTTTTCTTAAAGTATAAGTGGTATTTATACTAATATAAAGTATATATAATAGTATTAGTGCTAATTAATATTCCTATATAGTTTTATAGTTCCTACTATATTTCTATAATAATACCACATTTACCTGTATTAACTAACCTATAAATATACTTATTATATATATCTATAATTTTAACACACTTAAGTTTAATTTTAAATGTATTTTTATTGCTATTCTTAACAGCTTTAACTATAGTAAACTAGCTAACATTAGTAATTCTAACAATATCATAAGTTAATTTATCTTTTTTATAAAGTTAATTAATATATAAGTTGATTTTTTTATAGAGGGATTTAAGCATAATAATACTAATAAAAAAAATCTGGTATGTTTATAAAATATTATATAAAATAATAACAAAGAGAGAAAAAAAATATAGTTATATATTGTTAAATATATCCCTTTATCTTAAAAAACTATAAATTTATAACTCACCTTAGTTAAATATTAAGGGTTAATATTTTTGCTAATAGTTTACTAAATATATCTAAATATATTTATTTATAATCAAATAATATACTATAATTATATATTATAATTTCAAGTAAATTAATGTATACAATTGTTTTAGTTATTAATTAAAATATATATATATTTGATTTTATAACTTATTTTTACAAGTTAGTATATAATACAATAAAAAAAAAGAAGATATATATAAGTTTTGTTATTTATACCCTTTTAATATATAAACCTATAAATTTATAACTTATCTTAGTTAAATACACTAACCTATAAAAATAAGTTATAAAATCAAAAATATATATATCTTAATTAATTACTAAAACAATTGTATATATTAATTTACTTGAAATTATAATATATAATTATAGTATATTATTTGATTATAAATAAATATATTTAGATATATTTAGTAAACTATTAGCAAAAATATTAACTCTTAATATTTAACTAAGGTGAGTTATAAATTTACAAGTTTTTGAGATAAAGGGATATATTTAACAATATATAACCATATCTTTTTTCTCTCTTTGTTATTATTTTATATAATATTTTACAGATATATTAAATTTTTTTTATTAGTATTATCATACCTAAATCCTTTTCTAAAAAAATCCACTTATATATTAATTAACTTTATAAAAAAAATAAATCAACTTATATTATTATTAGAATTATTAATGTTAGCTAATTTACTATAGTTAAAGTTGTTAAGAATAATAATAAAGAAACATTTAAACTTAAACTTAAAAATGTTAAGATTATAAATAAATATGATAAGAATTATATTTATAGGTTAGTTAATATAGGTAAATATAGTATTACTATAGAAATATAACAGGAACTATAAAACTATACAAGAATATTAGTTAGCACTAATATTATTGTATGTATTTTATATTAGCATAGATATCACTTACACTTTAAGAAATAACACCTCCAACTAAAGAAATCCCATTATAAAACTAAATGGGAGTTTAAATATTATTATTTATATTAAACTAAAATTAATTAAAGTTATTTAGTTTAATAAAACAAAAATATATTTTAGTAAATCTAATAAAAAAACTAGATACTTTAAAAAAGATACAAAACTATTTTATGACTATTATATTAATTTTACCCAAAAATATAATAGTGGGTTAATTATTATTTAAGGATATATATTGTTTTTAACTGTAAAGTATCTTTATAAAGTTAATAAGGGAATTAATATTAAATTATACCAAAGTATTTTAAATAATAAATTGAAAAAAACTATTTAATAATATAGATTATACAAATCTAATGTTATTTTCTAGCAAGATAATACTTCTTATTATACTATAACTTTTACTACCAAATAGCTTAAAAATAACAAAATAATAGTTATAAAGTGGTTTCTTTAATGTTTTAACCTTAATCTAATTAAATACCTTTAGGATTAGTTAAAAAAAGCTATTAAAGTTTTCCCCTTAGTAATAAATTTAAATTAAATTTAAGAATATATTTAAGAAGTATAAAAAAAGATTAACCCTTTTTAGTATAAAAAGTTAGTTGATTCTATACCCTATAAACTTAAAAAAGTTAAAAAAGTTAAAGATAGATACACTAGGTTTTAATTTTTTTTTATCACCAAAAACACACAAATTTATAACTCACTCTAGGTAAAATTTAAAGGTTTATACTTTAGCCAATTAATAGCAAAATATTAATATTTAATGATATATATAATTAATAAATATAAAAGATTTTAATTATTTAATTTAGGTTTATTTTATTAAATATTAAATTAAGTTATTAGTAAAAATATAAGTGTTTTTGATTATATAACTGATTTTTAAAGGTTAGTATATATAACTATATAAGAATTATTGATAATATTAATATTAATATATATATTTTATATTAGAGTATAATTCACTAATATATTATGAAAAAACACTATAAATTAAATAAATAAAACTATAAAGTTAAATAAAAATATAAATGTTATTATTAAAACTAAATCAAATTAACTAAAAAAAAATTATTTAGTCTAATTAAATAAAGTTATATCTTATTTTATTTAATAAAAAATCTTATAATTTCAAAAAAAAATAAAAAATTACTTCAAAACCACTATATTATTATAACCTATAATTATAATAATAGTTTTTTTATTTTTTAAAAATATAAATTATCTTTTATTATAAAATAACTTTATAAAATTAATAATGGAATTAATATATAAATATCCCTTGAATTTGAAGAAATGGGAAATTTTTTAATTACTGATTTTTCAAATATATTATTAGTTTGAAATAAATAAATATATACAAAGTTAATAGGAAATTATATATTTCTAATATATATATATATATATATATATATTTAATAATTTTTTTGATTAAAAAATGAATTTTTAAAATTGGCTTTTTAATTTAATCATACTTAAACAAAATAATAATCATCAAAAGTTTTTTATTTTAGTATTTGTAAAACTTAACAATAAACCCTCTAAAATTATTTAAAATTTATAAGCAGCTTTTGATAATGAAGTATTAACTAAATTAACAATTTATTACTAGGTAAATTACTTTAAAGCTAGGAGAGAAACTATCTAATATATGTTAAAATCTAGAAAACTAACTTTAACTATAACTCTTTCAATTATTAATAGAGTATAAAAATATATTGAAAAACACCTTTTGATTTCAGTAAAAAAATTATCTAAGCACTTTAATATTAGTTTTATAAGTATTCTATATATATTAAAGTTTAAACTCATATTAATAAATAAAAATGTAAAATAAATATCTTATAATTTAACTAGAGCTTAGAAAAAAGTTAGAGTAGCTAAGCTAAACAAAACTTACTAAAATATTACTAGAAGCCTAAACTTTTACAGCAAATAATTACAATTGATGAATCTTAGATCTTTATATTTAATCATTTACTAAAACACAAATCAAAATGCTAGATTAAGCTAAATCAACCCCCTTTACAAATCCCTTTAAATAAGTATTTTGTTAATAAATGAATGTTGATTATTGTAATAAATTATAATATTATATGCTACTCTTATTTAATTCTTGAAGGAAAATTAATTAATAGTAAACTTTATATTGTTTTTTAAATCAAAGTATTTCTAATTGGTGTTCTCAATATAATTTGAGAAAACCTATTATTTTGCATGATAATTGCAAATTTCATAAATCTAAAGCTGTAAAAAACTTTCTAATTAAAAATAACTGGAAAAAACTACTATATCTAGTATATTCTTTAGATTATAACCTATATAATTATAATTACTTTAGGCAATTAAAAATCTAGCTTATAGGAAAGAAAATTTCTACAATAAAATTTAATTAGTTTGTGAAACATCAAATTTCAGTGTTTAATAAAAAGAATTGTTTTTTAAATATTAGATCTTTACTAAAAGTATAGCAAAATATTTTTAATAATAAAAGAAACTATTAAATTTATATTATTTGTTTATTTTAATGTATTATATGTTAAAATATTTATTTATTTTGAATTGCAAAAAATTCCAATTACTAAAAATACAGAGTAATATAATAAAATAAATAAATAAAGAATAAAAATTCTATTGAATGATATAGATTAAACTAATTAAATATTATTTTTATTAATATAATACCATTGGTTATAAAATAATTTTCATAATTTATATATTTAAGTAATTTAAAAATTACAAAATATCTATTATAAAATAATTACTTAGTTTTTTTTTAATTTTAACTAAATTAAATATTTTTTATAATAATTAAATAGATCAATTAAAAATTTAATTTTTAAAAAAATAAATTGACTTTAAAAAGAGATTTAAGAAGCTTATAATAAAATTAAATTTGCTTAATATAAAAAACTAGTTGACTTTATATATTTCACTAAATGATATTAGAAAAATAAAAAAAATATACTAAATATGATTTTGTTTAATTATATTAAAACCTTTAAATTTATGACTTATTTTAAGTATATTTTCAATTATAATATATCAATAATTTTTTTTAATTTAACTTTATATATTATTTTAATAATAAAAAATATATATTGAATATATAATTTAATATAAATTTATATGAAATAAAATTTTATAAACAATAAAAAAAATTATTTTTAATTATATCACCTATTTTTGCAAGTTAATATATATAATTATTTATATAATTCAAAGTCCTTAATTGTTATATTAGTTTTTCTATATTTAATTATTTGAAATTGATAATACTATTGAAAAATCAGAAATTAAAAAGATTTTTAATTTGTTGATTCTATGGCCATATTTCATATAAAAAAAATAATTATGTAAAATAATATAAAATAATATTTTTTTATATTATAAATTCATTTAATAAAATTATATTTATTAAATTTTTTTGTTTATTTTAAAATTTAAAATAATTTATTAAAATTTTTTAATCAATTTATTTAATAAAATAATTACTATATAAGTTTTTTATTTAAAAAATTCAATATTATTATATTTAACCCTAATATCTTTTGAATTTTGATTTTGGATTATTTACAATTTAAATATATATATTAATCAAATTTTTTTTATCATAATCAGGTTAGAATATTGTAATTTTGATATCTATTATTCATATATATGATTTTAAATTTTTCATACTTTAATAAATATTATTAAATTAAATTTATTGGAATAATTTTTCTTAAAACCAATTCCTATTTTTTATACAAAAAATAATAAATTAAATATTTTATTTAATAAAAGCTATAAGAACTGTCTCTTATACACATCTTAATTTCAATTTTATTTTAACTAGTTAGTAATTTGATTAATATAATATAAGAATTATTAT
The DNA here is from genome assembly GCA_000697335.1 of Conidiobolus incongruus B7586. Lineage (NCBI taxonomy): Eukaryota > Fungi > Entomophthoromycota > Entomophthoromycetes > Entomophthorales > Conidiobolaceae > Conidiobolus > Conidiobolus incongruus. Next base: position 9,216 of record JNEM01013624.1, read on the forward strand.
ATTTCAATATATTATTTATAGATTAAGTATAAAATTTAAAAAAAATTATAAATTCAAATTTTATAGAAAAAATATAACTATATTTAAATAAATTTCATATTGTTTGTAATTTAAATAATATGAATTTTTTGCAATTGAAAAACAAAATAAACATTTTAATATATAAAGAGTATAACTAAATATATATTATAAAATTAATAATTCCTTTATTTCTGATAACTTTTTGCTATACTTTTGGCAAATATCTAACACCTAAATAATATTTCTATTTATTAAAGAATGAAATTTGATATTTCACAAACCAATTAAATTTTTCTACAGAAATTTTCTTTATTATAAGCTGGTTTTTTAATAACCTAAAAAAATTATAATCACATGGGTTATAATTTGAGGACAATATTAGATATAGTAATTCTTTGAAGTTATTTTTAATCAAAAAGTTTTTATAACTTTAGATTTATGTATATTGCAATTATCATGCAAAATAATAGATCTTCTCAAATTATATATAGAATACCAATTAGAAATAATTTTATTTAAAAAAAATATAAAATTTACTATTAAATGATTTTCTGTGAGGAACTAAATAAATATAGCATAATATGCCATTATAATCCATTACAATAATTAATATTTGTTTAACAATAAAGTTCTTATTTAAAGGAATTTGTGAAGGGGGTTAGTTTAGCTTAATCCAACACCTTGATTTATGTTTTGGTAAAGGATTATACAAAAGAATACAAGATTCATCAATTGTAATAATTCACAGTAAAAGCCTTGGTTTCTAGTAATACTATAATAAGTTTTATATAACAATTGCTATTTTAGTTTTTTTTGAGCTTTAGTTAAATTATAAGGTACCTATTTTAATTTTTATTAATTAATTTTAATTTTAACTTTAATATATATAAAATACTTATTTAATTAATATTAATATATTACTTTGTAATTTAAATAATGGGAATTTTTTGCAATTGAAAAAAAATAAACATTTTAATATATACAAAGTGAAAATAAATATATAATATAAAATTAATAATTTCCTTTATTTCTAATAACTTTTTGCCATACTTTTAGCAAAGATCTAACACCTATAAAACAGTTCTTTTTATTAAGAACTGAAATTTGATGTTTCACAAACCAATTATATTTTCCTGCAGAAATTTTCTTTCCTGCAAGCTGGTTTTTTAATTACCCAAAACAATTATAATCACATAGGTTATAATCTGGGGAATATACTGGATGTGGTAGTTCTTTCCAGTTATTTTTAATTAGAAAGTTTTTTACAACTTTAGATTTATGTATTTTGCAATTATCATGCAAAATAATAGGTCTTCACAAATTATATTGAGAATACCAATTAGAAATAGTTTTATTTAAAAAAGAAATATAAAGTTTACTATTAATGGATTTTCCTTTAGGAACTAAATAAGAATAGCATATGCCATTATAATCCATTGCTACAATTAACATTCACTTATCAATAAAGTGCTTATTTAAAGGAATTTGTGGAGGGGGTTGATTTGGTTTAATCCAACACCTTGATTTATGTTTTGGCAAAGGATTATACAAAGGAATCCAAGTTTCATCAATTGCAATAATTTGCTGTAAAAGCCTTGGTTTCTAGTTATACCTTAGTAAGTTTTGTTTAGCAATAGCTACTCTAGCTTTTTTTTGAGCTTTAGTTAAATTATAAGGAACCCATTTTACATTTTTATTAATTAATTTTAATTTAAACTTTAATATATATAAAATACTTGTGTGACTAATATTAAAGTGTCTTGATAATTCTCTAGCTGAAATAAAAAGGTGCTTTTCAAATTAATTTTTTACTTTATTAATAATTAGAAGAGTGACAGTTGAAATTGGTCTTCCAGATTTTAGCAAGTTTTAGGTAGTTTCTCTCCTAGCCTTAAAGTAATTTACCCAGCAATAAATTGTTGATTTAGATAATGCTTCATTACCAAAAGCTGTTTGTAAATTTTAAATGATTTTAGAGGGTTTGTGGTTAAGTTTTACTGATACTAAAATAAAAGACTTTTGATGGTCACTATTTGGTTTAAGCATGATTAAATTAAACAACTAATTTTAAAAAATTCATTTTTTAATCAAAAAAATTATTATATATATATATATATATATATATAATTCAAAACTATTTATTTTCCTATTTGTTATGTATATATTTGCTTATTTGAAACTAATAATATGTTTGAAAAATCAGAAATTAAAAAATTTCCCATTTCTTCAATTCTATGGTAATATCATAATAATTCTCTAACTAAAATAAAAAGGTACTTTTCAATATGTTTTTTTACTTTATTAATAATTAGAAAAGTAACAGTTGAAATTAATTTTCTAGATTTTAACTGGTTTTAGGTAATTTCTCTCTAAGCTTAAAATAATTTACCTAATGATAAATTGTTAATATAGATAATACTTCATTACCAAAAGCTGCTTATAAATTTAAAATGATTTTAGAGGGTTTATGGTTAAGTTTTATAGATATTAAAATAAAAGACTTTTGATTGTTATTATTTGGTTTAAGCAAGCTTAAATTAAATAATTAATTTTGAAAAATTATTTTTTTAATCAAAAAAGTTATTATATATATATTTTTTAAAGCTAACTATTTTCCTATTTTTTTGTAATATAAATTTTATTAGAAAATAATAATATATTTGAAAAAAACAGAAAATAAAAAATTTCTCATTTTTTTGATTTCATGGAAATTTTTAAATAAATATATTAAAATTTATATATAAGAAAATAATTGATATAGTTTGATTAAATTATTAATATAGAAATTAAAGTATGGCAAATTATTTATTTTCTGTTCTTTCAAGTACATTATATATTTTGAAAGATATAATTAAATGTAAAATATATAGAAAAATAAATTTTTTCAAATTATTTAAATATTCAATTTTAATTATTTTTTTATTAAAATATTTTGATTTATAAATTGATATTTAAATTTAATTATATTTGAATTAGATTATGACTATCCAAAGGCTTTTATTTCTATCTCTTCAAAACTTAATTATAAACCATTTACAATCATTTAAAACTTATTAATAGATTATAAAGATGTTTTTATATATAAAATTAACATATTTCACTAGATTTGTAATTCTAATACTATTGGGAAACTATTTAAAATTTATCAAATTTTTAAAACCAATTTCTTTTGTTATTATTTCATTTATTAATAGAGTAAAAAATATATCGAGAAATACCCTTTTATTTTTTTAAAGAATTATCAAAATAACTTAATATTAATTATATAAGCAGTTTATATTTACCTAAGTTGAAAATTAAATCAATCAATAAAAATATTAACTGGATAATTTATAAATTAACAAAAATTAAAAAAACCTAAGTTGATATAATTAAATTACATTTATTAAGATATAACCCAAAAAAAAAGGTTTTTAGAATAAATACTTATAATTAATAAATTTTAAATTCTTTTGTATAATATTTTAATAAAATATAAATCAATATATTAAGTTAAATCTATCTTCTTTATAAATTCCAATGAACAAATTATTTAATAATATATGAATATTAATTATTATAATAAATTATAATTATATATAGTTTTTTTACTTAATACCTCAAAAAAATTATTTAATTCTAATTCAATATTAAATATTTAAATAAAATAATTTTTACATGGTATTTTACATAAATTTAAGATAATTATTATTTTGTATTATAAATATAATAAACTTATGAAAATAAAGATATAAATGATTTTATATTTAAACAAATAAAACGAGTTATAATATTCACAATAAATAATAAAAATTAGTTATAAAATCAAATTCACTTATATCTTTATTAAAATGAAATAAATTTATAATGAAATCAATTTAAATGAAATTATCAAAATCTATTATATTTATTAATAATATAAATCATTAAATGATAATATTTAGTATTGATTAATTAAAATATTAATTTTTTAATTTTATTTTAAATAAGTTATAAATTTTTAGGTTTTTGGTGATAAAATAATTTAAAATTAATGTATCAATCTTTAACTTTTTGTAATTTTTTAAGTATATAGGATATAGAATCAACTAACTTCTTACAAATAAATGAATTAATCTTGTCTTTTGCTTTTTAAACAAATTCTTAAAGCTAATTTAAATTTTATTTTGGGAAAAACTTTAACAACTCTTTTTAATTAATTCTAAAGATTTTTTAATCAAAATTGAAAGATTAAAGTAATTTGGTAAGAGACTAGTTCTCTAAACTCTTATTTATATCTTCAGATAATTTAATTAACTATAAACTATATAATTAATTTATACTTTTTTAGCTAAATTAATTGTATAAATAGGATTAAATAATTTATTTAACTAAATTCCTCCTTTGTTTCTCAATTTATATTATTTCTTACTTTCACATTATTTCTAAAATTTAGACTATATTTTATTAAAATTATAAATTATTAATACTATCTAATATAAATCTTGATATATTAGTAACTTATTTTAGTTTAAAGTTTCATTAAATTTTGTTTATATTTATATATTATAGCTATATTATAATACCATATTTTATATTATAATACTTTTATATTAATGTCATCTTTTATATTATATTAGTATTTTACTATTATACTTATATAGTACTAGTGATATCACTTTCAAAAACTATCAAAATTAATAATTATTTGTATTAAATTTATTTTTTATTATTGTAAATCTTATTAATAATTTAATGCATTTAAATTTAATATTATACAAAATAATATTAATAAAAAATATACACAAATATTACTTTAATAATAATGGTAATATAATTACTAAATGAATACAAGATTTTAATTCTTAAAAGCTTATTATACTCTAAGAGGTATATATTAAACAATTTCTAGTTAAGAAAAATATAACTCAAAATGCTTAAATTTAACAAACTAGCTATTTCACTATTATTAACTTATTAAATAACTTATTTAATATTTTTAAAGGTAAATTAACTATTGATGATAATTTTAAAAACCTTTACAAACTTGAAAATTATTGTAAAAATATAAAAATTATTTTAATTTGATTTTTAATAAAGATTTAAAGAATATCTTCAAATTAGATATTTTTTTTAGAAAAAATTATTTATATTTGGTAGTTAATTTATCATAAATTTAATCTTAAAGTATCATTAGGGGGATAACCTACTACAAGAATATAAACTTTTAAATAGTTGGAAAAAACCTTTGAAAAAAGATATTACGTAAAAAATAAAATGTAATTAATAATACAACAACTTTCCTAATTTAAATAAACAACTTTTATAAGATAATTAATTAAGAATTTTAATGAGATATATTTAAATATATTAAATATCAGTGAAGAAAAAAAATATACATGTTATTATAAATTTTTAATCCTCAAGTAAAACTTTAATCAGTTAGCAAAAAATATTTTAATAATATATCCTTTTCTAACATTTATGATATAGTAATTATAATTTAATAATAACTTTTGTTTTATAATTAAATTGTTTTATATTAAGAATTAATTATTAAAACTTATATCAATCTACTTAAATCTTAAACAATAGATATTTCTATTTTAAAGCTCAATAAGAAAACTTTTAATAAAAAAGTTAAAGCTTATTTGAAAATAAATGAAAGTTGCTACTATTTTTGAAAAAATTTAAGTTAACTATAAAGTTGATGAATATCTTTTTAATAAAAAATATCTATTTAATTTTTAACAATATTAATTTACTAATTATAAATCAAACTTAAATAATATTAATATAACTTTAAAATTACTCTTTTATAATCAATTATCAGTTTTTAATCTATTTTACAAAAGTTTTAATAGAATAATAATTCTATAAATTAAATTATACATATTAGAGAGATTTAACTATTTAAACCATTAGAAATTAAAAATTTTCTAGTAATTAATTTATCCTATAATTCTTTACCTTTAACTATTATCTTATTGTTTATTTTAGCTAGATATTTTATTAATATACTTGTTAATATTTTAATTAACTTAGGTTTTTCTAGTTATATTATCCCTTATTTTATTATTTTATTATTATCTTTACCTTTTTCAAAAATTAGCTTAATAGTTAAATATGTTAATAATTTAATGGAATAAGCATTTAATACTATATTTGAATACTTAATACTATATCTTAACTATTCTTAATTTATTAAATTCCTAGTTAATAACATTAGTTATAATTTTATATT
>JNEM01013625.1:0-46127 GCA_000697335.1 Conidiobolus incongruus B7586
CAAATAAGAAAATAAATTTATTTAAATAAATATTATTAAAAAAGATAACTAGTTTTAAAAACAAAAAAAAGTATTTTATCTTATATATAAATTTATATCTTAACCCCTTATTAATTCAGTTTTTAAGTTTTTAATAATTTATTAAAATATATTAAAATTTATTTTTTAAACTTAATATAATTTTTTTACTTATTTTTATTTTATTATTTTGAATAATTTATTAAATTATTTATATTTAATAATTTTAATTTTAAAATTAAAATTAAAATTAATTGTAAAAAAAAAATAATTTTTTTTTATTTATTAAAATAATTAATATTTTAAATTAAATTAATAATAAATTTAATTTAATATTTATAAAAATAAAAATATATATATATTGGATTTTTTATATAATCAAGGTTTATAATTAAAACGGTAAAAGGTAAAGTAAAAGTTTATATTTATTCTATGCTTAATTCAACAAGGGTTTTTTTATATGTTGGAAAACCACAATCCCTCTTTTTTTCCTCTTATTTAATTTTTATTAATAAAGGTATAATCAAGTAATGACAGATAACTTAGTGATTATGGGATAAGTTGAAATTATTTGATTAAATAATAATAATATAAGTGGTTGGCAATATTGCCAATATATATATTTTAAAATTATAAATAAAAATTTATAATTATAATTTAAAAAAAAATAATTATATTCAAAATACTTAAAATATAAGTTTGTTTTAATTATTATATCTTAAATAATATATATATACCTATTTTATACTCCAATATGTTTAATAGGATATAATTCTAAGAAAAGGTAATAAAAATAAGTTTTATTCTTTTTTTATTGATGAATTAATATAAAATTTATTTTATTTAATTTAATTTTATATAAATTTGTAGATTATTTTAATTCTCTAAATTTAGAAATTAATTTATTTAATTTATTAATTTTGTATTTTATTAAAATTTGATTTCATAATTTTATAATTTGTAACAAATGTTTTTTCATTAATAAAAGTTGAATAAAATATTCAAGTATTATTAGTTTTAACAACTAAAATTAGTTTTGTAATTAATTTTTTATTCAATTTTTTTTCTAAAAACTTTGAGTTAATATAGATTCATTATTTTAACCATTATATCCAAGTACTTGATCAATATAAAAAAGAGGCTAAGTTTATTGGCTCAATTTGGATCACTTAAATTCAAAGTTGGATAATTAAATTGAAATTTGTTGAGTTCAATCTGGTTTTTCATGGGGAAGGGCTGCTTAAATAATTGAAAAATAGTCACATATTATGATATGATTCAGTAATGATATTGTAGGATCTATTTCACTTATATAATATGAAAATTAAAGGCATTTTCGCTAATTAATCATAAAGATTCAAAATTTGTTACAAATAAACTTGAAACAAGAAGATAAATAAATAAATAATATTAAATGTATCAAAATTACAACTAAACACTTAGTCAAATAAACTAAATGATTTGAATATACTAAATTCAATTGATGAGTTAATGAAGTGTAAATGAAGAAAGTCTTTATGAAGCAAGTAATATGAAATAATCATTATTGTACAATATTGAAAAAATATGAAATTTATTACATTGAAGATATACTAAACAAATAAGGAATGGCTATAGCAGTGGCGAGTACTGCTATAGTGGAATGAGTGGGGTGACAGGCTCCTTACCACCTGGGACCCCACCTACTAATACTTCAGTATAATGTATACAGCGTGAATGATACCAGGAATGTACCCTAGAATCGTTAACAAGATGTTAATCAATAGGTCAGTACCACAACCACGTTCTAATAAGACACCGAGAGGGGGGAAAATGATAGCAAAAGCGAACTTGAAAATATCGGTACAAGTCAAAGCCATATTAGAATACTAATTAATATGAATTAATGAGAAGAAAGCTTAAGTGTTTCAAAAGGAGTTTCTTGTCAATTTATACTCAAAATTTGGACTCCATTGACTAAATCAAATTAATCAAAAGTTTCATAAAAATTACGTCATAATCATCCAATTCAAACACTTTTGGTTTGAATCAAACTCTGGTTATAAGTGATAGTTCTTATTCCATTTATCGTAGTTTGAATCTTTCATATTTAACTAAGTTGGTAATTGTAAGGATGATCTCAGCCCCATTTCATTCGATATGATATCATGAAATCTGGCTAAATTATATGTTTTTATTTGTTGAAATATTACGTGGATATATTATTCTTTTGCCAAGAATAGGATATTCATCTCAGCTATTGAAAGCGAATATAGATTCAGTGCAATTGTTAAATTGTGTCAAGATTAATTACTTATTTGCCATTAATAAAGTTTATAAATTTAGATTTTATATTAGCGAATATATAATAGCATTATCAAATATCAAGCATTTTTAACTTTATGAACAAAGTAATCTTAATGAAATCACCTTATTAAACTTCAATTTAACCTTGAGAGCTTTTTTGAAAATACCTATGGATAAGAATATTCTTTCTGCAGATGAAATCATTATACTTCAATTGATTATATTATATCTTTGAATATTTCAACTGTAAACTTCTTCTTAAATTCAATATAATGTTATGTAAAACTATATCTTTATTACTATTATCTATTCATTATTTTCAAAACCAAATAATTTTAGTTTAAATGAATATTAATCCAATCAATTTATTCCAATCTATCAATTTTAATTACAAATTAAAAAAAGAATTTAGACTCAATTATTATTTCAAAAAAGTAAATTTACAAAAAAATTAGTTAGTAAAATTAAATAAAAATTTCTTTTTTAATATTATTAATAAAATATATAGCTTAATCAAATAATTAATTTTATTATGAATAAAATATTAAAAAAAATTAGCGATTTCGAGGTTAAATATTGCAATTAACTGATGCATATATGAAATTATCTTTAATTCTTATATTGATTTTTAAATTTTTGAATATATTAAATTATTATTGAATAATAACTTAATACAATATATAGTTATAATAAATAAATAGTTTAGCGATTAATTGACATATTTTTATAAAACTAAAATTCCAATCTCATTGAATAATTATATAATATAAGGATCATAAACTTTAGTTGATATTTTAGTGGTTTTTAATTTATTTATTCATTCTTTTATAAATTATAATTATATATATATCAAAATTTAAGTCTATAATAAGTTCAAAATATTTAATATTATTGGGTATTATATTATAAATTAAAAATAATATAAAATTGTTTAAATTTCTTTTTTAATTTATTAATTTTCTGTTTTAATATTGTGAAAATTAAAAATATAAAATAATTAAAATTTAACATATAATTGAAAACTTAATGTTATTGATATTTTTAATAGAGATAATTTTAAAATCTTATATACATATATATATATTTAAATTCCCATATCTAATATTCAACTTTCAATATTTTGAATATTTCAATAAAAAATATTTAATATTTTTTTTAAAAAAAAAGAAAACAAATTTAAATTCTAATATTATTAAATTATTTTAATTTTTTAAATTTATCAAAATTTATTATTTTTATTATTTTCCCTTTTTTTATTGAATTTTTCTAATAATTTGAATGATTTGATCAAATTTTAGTTTTTCAACGTTCAATAAATTAAACATATAATTGAATATATATATGTATATATATATATTGAAATAATTGCCATATTAATATTAAGTCAATAATGATATATATTTCATTAGATTTTTTATATTATTTTTTTCAATCGTTATATTCAATAATTATTTTCAAATTAAATGATTTTTCCAATATTATTATTTGTTTAAAAGATATATTTTTAACCAATATGAAAATTATATATCAAAATAAAATATAATAACAATCAATTAATGTTATCTTCAATAAATATATACAGGCTTTGGCTCTATAAATAAATTGATATAGATTTTTGGTTATTCTAAATTATTTTCAAGTTGCTATTTAATATAAATTTGTTACCAGTATCATTGATACTAAATCATATTAATATCTCATACAACAACACCTGCGAACCAATTCCAATACTACTATTATAAAAAAGTTTATTAATTATTTGAATTTACTCAAGACATAATTTTGGGTAATATTTAGCCAAATAATTCTCTTATTTGAATATGTTATTCCAACAATATTAAAAAATAAATGGAGCATTCTTTTATTACATAATAAAGTGTGTTGATTTTAATTAAGTGTTTTTATGATAAATTACTAGTTTTTAAAATCGAGGGTAAATTGTTGGTTACCATCATCCAGTAATAAAAAATAGTGTTAATTTTCGATATTTGATTGTGTAGCCAATTTGATAAATATATATTATTAGATTTAAATCAACCAAAACTAAAGTTAATTCATTGTCTTAGCAAGAGATATGGCTTAAATAATTTAAAACATATTTCCAAATAAAATAAATAGTTAGGATATAAATAATATGAAAGTATTTTGATTTAAAAATATTATAATACAATTGAATTAATCAAATAATGCATTGTATTTTCTGTAACATTCAGTCCATATCTACAATGTTAAATTATAATTATCTGATACGGATAACTCCAAGATATATATAGTATAAAGCTCGAACAAATGATATTAATATTACTTATACCACATTTTTAAAGTAAAATAAAACATTAATATTATAACAGTTATATCACTACAAACATATTTGATCAATCTCAAATATTACTGATTAATCATCTTATTCCCAAATAACTCTAATAATCAATCACTAATTATCAATTTATATAGTTATAAATTACTTTTGACTAATTGAGTTACAATTGAATTTAATTAATATCAATTTCGTAATGTAATTTAATTAAATTTCATAATACTCAGTAATTGTGATTAATAAATGATCAATATGATTAAAAAAGTATTAAATATTGTTGGTAATAATAAAGTTATTAAAATATAAAATTATCATATTGAAACTGTTTAATAAAGAAAAATACTATTAAAAATTATTATATTGAATACTTATATTTTTATATTATCCAATTTGTTAAAGTATTTTAAAAAATTCAATAATAATAATAATAATAATAATAATAGTAACAATTTTTATTGAATAAATAATTTAAATAAATATTAAAAAATTGAATTAAATAACTAAATAATTTAATGTGAATAAATTAATTATATTTCTTTTTAAAATTTAATTCAAATAAAAATTATTATTATTGATAATGGATAAAATAAATAAATAAATAAATAAATTTTCTTTTTGTGTTGAGAATTTTTCAATATAAATTAATATATGTATATAAAAAAGAATTTGATAATGTTAATAATAAATAATTGAATATTAGATCTAAAACTCAAATTAAAAATCATATTATTAATTAGCTTTTAATTCTTAATCGTATAAAATCCAAATTTGTTTTATTAAAATTTTATTATATATATATATATATTTATAATATATATTTATATATTAATTTGAATTTGAATTTTATTTTAAAAAGAAAAAAAATATATATTAGATCAGATGATAAAATTTTTCTGAATAAATTGGGAAAAAAATTATTTTTAATTGGAAAAAATAATTTTTTAATTTAGAGAGGATTTTAGATAATTAATTCAAGTATTAAATTTGATATTGGTTAATGTTTAAAATGAATGATAATTTATACTAATCATTCAACTATCAGTTATAATTATATAGAATAATATGAATATACTTTGAATTTCTGATGATTATATTAACTTTGATAAACAAGTTACATATACCAATAATTAACCGATTAAATAATGATTTTTAATTCAATTTCCCTTATAAAACCTGAATTAAACTATTAAAGTAAAAAAAATTAATAAGAATTTTATTTTTGTTTTTTAATTTTATATTAAATTTATTAAAATAAATTGTAAATTATTATTGATATATTTTATTGTAATATTATTAGAGTTATTATGATTGAATAAAATTGTGCATTGATTAATAAAATTTGAGCTACGTAATAGAAAATTCGATTGTTCGATGCAATTTGGCTTGGTTATAAAGAGTACCAAGAATAACAGTGGTAAATGCTCACCTTTTTTTCCACATAACTTGAATGTGTTAGGTAATCAATGTGAAAATATTAATATTTCTCTGGATATTTACTAAGTATTGGTTATTATTTGTAGTTGGCATGGAATGGAGATTGATGATTGGTCCATTTCCAAAAACTTAAAGTGGTAATAGTGAGTTTTAATTTGAAAATTACAGCATTAAAAATTTTGCGGATGATTCAGAGGTGGTGAGTAATGGGTGTGTTTAGAATTTGGATAAGTATTTAAGTACAAAGGTTATATCTCTTGATCCTCAATTTATCACTTATATTGAATATTATTAAATATTTAAAAAAAGAAAAAAAAATGTCATTTGTTGAAAAACTCAAAGCTGAAGCTACTTCTTTAGAATACACTATCTACGCTCAGTGGACCGCTGTTATTTCTGCTATTTTACTTATTATTTTTGGTATTACCAATTTTATCTCATACATCTTTGTTTTCTCTATTGTCGGTTGGATCTTCACTGCTATTATCGTTATTTTGGAAGTTCCTTTCTTTACTTTGATGTTTAGAAATGGCAAATTGTAAGTTTATATATATTGAAATAACTTTAATTTTAACTTATATTTCTTCTCTTTAGTGAAGGTTTCCTTTCTAAATTTGAGAATCCTGTATTCAGAGCTGGTGCTTATTTAGCGTAAGTAATTTCGTAAATTCTTAACGATCTTAAATTGATATATTTTATCATTTAGTGCTGCTATCGTTATGTACCTCTCAGCTATTATCCAATCTTCAGGTTTTATTGCTTGTGGTATTATCTTAACAATCACTGCTGGTCTCTATGGTAATTATTTACATATTTATTGATAATTTACAATGATATCAATTAATCTGAATTAGGTCTCGCTATTATGCGTCATCAAGAAAGAGTTTCTACCGTATTATTGGGTGGTGAAGGTATTCTCAACTTACCCACCAGCAATGTGTAAATACATCCTGCATCATCTTTAATTCAATAATAATTTAAATATTATTGAACAAATTTTATATTTGAATCATGACTAATTCCCCTCTATTAGCTTATGAAAAATATATTAGAATTAAATAATTTGATTAATATCAATTATTAAATTATTTGTATTATTCTCCATTATACAATACTTTTTTTTAACATATATATCATATATAATGTAATATGAATATTTTGTGTAATATAGATTGTTAATATTTATCAAAATTATGAAATTTCTATTTTTTAAAGAAATATTTCCTTTATTTTCTCATTTTATTAGATAATTTAGAGTCTGATTAACATCATCAGTAGCCATTATTCACATATCAAATTCTCTCAATTAAATCATCATAATTAATAAAGTTATTGAATTTTAGTGATAGTTGAATAAATAGAATTAATTGTTTTATACAGATTCTTGAAAAAAGTTATATTTATTTATATTTTATAATTTAATAAATATATATATATTCATTCAATTCAAATTTGTATCAAAAATTTTAATTAACTTTAATAAATGAATCTGTCAGAAAGTTGTTGTAATACAGTCCCAGTTATCTCCAATTATCAAGCTGAAGGTCAATACGAACAACTCAAAGAGTTTCAAGTATACCGTTTTGGCCCTCAAGATAGTGAATTTACACTTATTGGAATTTACGATATTTGTGGTTACCAACCCAATACTCTCCAATTTTTGGATCAAATCGCCAAAAGTTTAAATATACAACTCCTTGTTCCTGACTTTTTTAGGAATGGAGCTTGGCCTGTTGAGGACTTTCCTATTGCTGAGTAAGTACATAATTTTTATATTAATTTTAATAATTTTTTTTAGATTTAATTTAATAAATTTATTTTAGTAAAATAAAATTTCAGAATTGGCTCAAATCAGCTGGAAGTTATGATATTATTCGACAAGATTTAAAGGATGTAATCCAACATTTTGGTCTAAATAAAAATAATAAAAAAGTTGGCATAATTGGATTTTGTTGGGGTGGTTTGATGGTCACTAAGGCACTATCCGATTCTGAATTGCCACTCGTCGCTGGAGCTATGTGCCATTCAGCGTTCCTTCAGCGAGAAGAATTTGAAAAAATTTTGAAACCTGTCTTGGCTCTCCCATCGAAGGATGAGCCCGATATGATTCCATTTTTCAGTTCTTTGAACTCCAACATCAAAGATTGGTCCCAGCACGAGCGCTTCGATAATATGAAGCATGGGTGGTGCGCATGTCGAGGTGATCTAAACGATGAACTAGTTAAGAAAGAATATGCCAGAGCTAACAATTTAGTGATTAATTTTTTCAAAAAATTTATTTAAATCAACATTAACCATTGCATGAAGGTATAAATTTACATTATTAATTAAATTTATTTTAAAATTTTTTTAATAAATAATATAATTATAAATCGAATTAATATCTATTTTTAATAAATGATACTCTATTGATCGATACACATTAATTGGTTTAAATTGCTTGATCTTTGGCATGTGATTCGTGAGTATATCCTCTGGCAACACCTCGTCTTCCCTCCTCCGCTTTTTTGACTTCAGTCTGGCCAATTGCAGGATTCAAACCAGTGTATTCTCTTGAGTTCAAGTATTCACCACTGGCACTTCCAAATGCGAGGGCAATTTCTTTAGTGTGACTATTAATAGTGAGAGCATTCAATTGATCAGATGTCTCTTGAGCATCGGGTTGATAATTCCTTCTCTTAACGAACTTTCCTGTGATCAAAGAGAAGTGAGGAGCATCTTCATCATCACTATCTTTGTTACTAACACTGTCATTTTCAGCATTTGTAGATTCCTTCATGATGGTTTCAAAATCAGTAACCATCTTGCCACTCCATCCCAATCCATCGTCCAATGCTAATTGTAATTCGTAAGGAGTAATAACTGGCTTATAGAATTCTTTAGAGTCAATTAAACTGTTTTCTGGACATGCAACAAGGATAAAGACGTCAATTTCCATAAAGTTAGCCAATTTGGCGACGTTTAATTTGCCCATAACGAATGTGTAATATTTTTGACCTTTGGATTTGATCAATTGTTTCAAATGATCGATCATTGGAAGGAAGGAGCCAACACCCAGTGTTCCTACAAGGATGCCGAAAACTGAAGAATCTTTGGCAGTGGAAACCAAGCGATAGCGCTTCATAAGTTGGCGATTAACATTAGCGCTCTGAAGCTCACATTTCATAGTGGAAGGATTGTATGCATAGATAGGTACTGAACTGTTGGTAATAATTAAATGTGATAAACCCAAACTTTCAGTCCCAATGTATAATACTAAGGATTCACTCAAATCAATCGAAACACCCTCTTCCAGCTCTTTTTTGGATTTGATCATATATCTTTCTCCAAGCTTAGAATGACCCAATTTAGTTTCTAAATAATTTCTATCTCTAGCATCATCATAGATGTGCTGGGTTTGGGGCGCTATTGTGAAAAGGATTTGCTTATCTTTGAATTCTGATTCCAATCTATTGGCAATGGATTCTAATAAATTAAAAATAAGACATAAATATAATAATGTTGAAGATATAGCATATATTACCAAAATCATTCACATAATCGAGTTCACCAGTAATGATAATATGTTTAAATTCGCCATCGTGATCACTGATACTTTGCTTGAATTTTTCTATGCAGTCTTGGATGTCGACAGAGCGTTGACCATAGACATAGATCACAGGATATTTGTCAACTCTATAAATATAATGAATATTTGAATAACTATTATTGTGATAATAAAAGTACCTGGTCAAACAAGAGTGACCATAATGAATAATTACACCAGATTCAACATGTGATACTGCAACTTCATCAACGCAACAGCTAAAAAAATATTAATCACCTATTAATAATTCACAAAAATTTTATATACCTTCCATAAGAAGTATCAGCAAGAATGAAATTTGGTTTCAATGTCAATTTATTTAATTGCTGAGAAACAAAATTCGAAATACCCAATAATTCGTCAGGAAATTGTAAAGCTATCTAAATTACATATGAATAACGAATCTAAAATAGTTCTAAATTATCACTACTTGCTCATATCCCTTCTCTGTTATAATATTAGCAGTTTGTTCCAGTTGAAATATATCATAAATTTCGGAATCTGACAACTCGGTGTATACATTATGTTTCACTTCGACAGTTCTCTGAATAGCTGTACTTCCATCGTCGGCAATGGGTACAGGGTTGGATAATTGGTTGTTGGTTGTTATATCATTCATAATTCTATTTTTTTTTATTTTAATTTTGATCTAATATTGTCAGATATTTTAGAGAGTTAATAGCTTTTAGGCTTTAAATTTTATTGAAAAATTGTGGGATAATAAATAATTTCATAATTATCTTACTATACTAATTATTAAAAAAGTTTGAAACTTTTCATTTTTATTATTTAAAAAAAATTAAAATATTATATATTTATTAGATTTTTAGATATAATCAAGAAATAGTAAAATAAAGATATAGTTCTTGATTCTTTTTTAAAACTATTAAATTAATATTATCATATTTTTAAAAATTACCATAATATTAACTAATATTACTTTGTATTTTTAATAATAGGAGTTTTTTGCAATTGAAAATAAATAAATAATTTAATATGTAATATATAAAAATAAATATATAATATAAATTTAGTAGTCTCTTTTATTATTAATAACTTTTTGTTATACTTTTAACAAAGATTTAACACTTAAAAAATAATTCTTTTTATTAAAAACTAAAATTTGATGTTTTATAAACTGATTAAATTTTCTTGTAGAAATTTTCTTTCTTACAAGTTAATTTTTTAATTACCTAAAGTAATTATAATCATATAAGTTATAATTTAAAGAATATATTAGATGTAATAGTTTTTTCTAGTTGTTTTTAATTAGAAAGTTTTTTATAGCTTTAAATTTATATATTTTATAATTATCATGTAAAATAATAAGTTTTTTAAATTATATTAAGAACACTAATTAAAAATACTTTTATTTAAAAAAACAATATAAAATTTATTATTAATTAATTTTCCTTCAAAAATTAAATAAAAATAGTATATACCATTATAATTTATTATAATAATTAACATTCACTTATTAATAAAATTTTTATTTAAAGGGATTTGTAGAGGGGGTTAATGTAACTTAATCTAATATTTTAATTTATATTTTAATAAAAAATTATACATAAAGATTTAAGATTTATTAATTATATTTATTCACTATAAAATTTTAAACTTCTAATATTATTTTAGTAAGTTTTATTTAATAATTATTATTTTAACTTTTTTTTAAACTTTAGTTAAATTATAAGGTATTTATTATATATTTTTATTTATTAATTTAAGTTTAAACTTTAATATATATAAAATACTTATAAAACTAATATTAAAATACTTAAATAATTCTTTAACTGAAATAAAAAGGTATTTTTCAATATATTTTTTACTTTATTAATAATTAAAAGAGTAATAATTAAAGTTAATTTTTTAAATTTTAATAAGTTTTAAATAATTTCTTTCTTAGCTTTAAAATAATTTACCTAGTAATAAATTATTGATTTAAATAATGTTTTATTATTAAAAGCTGCTTGTAAATTTTAAATGATTTTAGAGAGTTTATAGTTAAGTTTTACTAATACTAAAATAAAAAACTTTTGATGATTATTATTTAGTTTAAGCATAATTAAAATTAAACAGCTAATTTTAAAATGTTAATTTTTTAATCAAAAAAATTATTATATATTATGATAAATATATAATTTTTTATTAACTTTGTATATATTTATTTATTTCAAATTAATAATATGTTTGAAAAATTAAAAATTAAAAAATTTCCCATTACTCTAAATTTAAGGTAATATTAACAAAAATTAAATATTTTAGTTAATTTAAGTTTTTATTATAATATAATATATAATTATCTATTTTAATTGATGTTTTGAATAAGATAGCCATTGTAATGCCTTTTCTTATTATAAGTATTGACTTTAATATATATTTTCTAATTAAACTATATTTTATACAACTTTAGAAACCAATAAATATAAAATTATAAAAAATATAATTAAATGATGAATGTATAATTTAAAAATATAATTCACATAAAAATGTAATATACTATTAAGCTTAATTTTAATGATAATCAAAGACAAAATATAAATATTTAAATCCAAAGTTTTATGATTTTTATGATTTTTATGATATTTAATTAGTTTTTAGAATAAATAAGAAAATTATTTAGATTTTAAGATATACTATATAAAATATAATGATTATCATATATTAGTGATCAAACTCAACTGTGACTTGTAATTTTTAACCATTTAAATATGATTAAAATAAATATTATATTTTGATTAGTTTATCATTGTTGACAAATTGATTAATATTTAAAATTATGTATCATTATAACTATTACAATCATCTTCAGTCTTAATTTGTAAATATATTCAAATATACATCAAAAGTCAACATGTATTATTGAATAAATTACTAATAGTTTAGTCTCTATCACCGATTTGAAAATAATTAATACAATTTAATTTCAATTAAATCATATTTGATTATTGTATTAATAAAACTTTAAATGGTTATAATAAACGTTGATTTAAAAAAATTGGAATAATATTGAAGATTGAATAATTTTAATAATATTTCAAAATATTTTTCGTTAATATTTAGAGATGTCTGATGAGATTCACAGTTCATCAAGTTTGATGATATATACAACAGATTTTGATACTGAAAAGGTTAATTTAGTGTAAAAAAGAAATTTGGAGTTCTGGATCATTGACAGGTAGCAGATTTTCTTATTTCGAAATTAATACATATTCTTTATTGTATATCTTCTTCCATTGATTAAAATCTCAAATGTTAATTATCTGGAACCTACAATACTTAAAATCATTATATTTTCAATATATAGATTTGTTAAAGAGTTAACTGTTTGAAATAAAAATTCAAATTTATATTTAAAAACTAAATATAATATAGTATTAAGAGGTATACTATAATATTAATTTTTGTTATAATGAATTTAACTGAAAATGAAATGAAGAATTTTGCTGTAGGTTTGTTGTCATACTTTATATAATTAGATTTATGTACCACAGTTAAAATCTGAATTATATACCATAAAAATTACTGATGCTTCAATATATAATCTTTTATATCCAAATTATAACAATTTGACCATAACTTCAGCAAAACTCAATGTCTATACTTATTTTAAATTATAACATATTTTATGACCAATTGAATATACTGAAAATTGAAATTGTAAAAAATTATTAAATGATTCGAAAAAATTTAATTTTTAAACTAAATCATAGAAATAAGCAAATCCTAATTCATCAATAACAGTCCAAAAATATTCATCATTAATGAGTGAAAATCTGGTAATAATTGATGAATTTCCTAATTGAACAGGGATTTAAAAACAAATACCAAAAAAGATATTTGGAGACTGTGAGATTAAAATAAGTTAAATTTCATTCCAATTAGAAAAATGATTAGCTTTCACTCATATTATTTTTACCTATAATACTAGCATTTTAGAACGAATTATAATATAATTATTAATTAGTATTAGTTATATAATTTTTACATTAACTTAATTTAGTAGTTGATATTGGAATATATTTTTATTTATTATAGTCAAATTTGTAGCTTTAAACAAAAATGACTTCAACTCTCTTAAAACATTTAAACTCTTTAGCAGTTCTTCCTCCTAATACCACTTGGAATTATAGAAATTGGTTGAATTTAGGTTTACAGTGTTTGAAAAGAGTAAATTATATAGTTTTATATTTTATAAAATTCCTATTAATTATTTTTATATTATTTTAATAGGGTTCTGATTATGAAAAATCAAATGATATTCAAGGAGCATACGTCGAATATTTGAAATTAACTAGGTAAAACTTCAAGTATATAAACTTTATTCAAATACTAATTATTATTAATAGTCTCGTTTTAGAAGTTTTACCTAAACAAAATCATTATAATTCTTTAAATATTAAAGAAGAAGAAATTTATATGAAACTAAAAAAAGTAATAATTATAATATATAAAATTCTAATTAATTAACTATTTTTTATCATTAGGCCGTTACAGAAAAACTCCCTTTGATAGAAAAGTGGAAGCTGTTATTTCAAAAGAATTCTTCAGCTAATAGTAAAACAATCACCAATAATAATAACACAAATAATGTTTCTAAAAAACCGCCGACAAAACCTTTACCAGCTATACCGACAACTCAAAGTATAAATTCAGCTAAAACTACAACTAGTGCTCAATCTATAATTCCCAACTCAAACATCACTTCTGCTAACGGAACTAACAATATAATATCTAATCCAACGATTCACAAAACACCCACTGGAGTAGCATATTCGACACCATCCTCTTTTAAACTTCCTGAAAATGAAAATATCACATTTTTAGAACTAGGTCAACTTTGGTCGCAGTCGAAGGGTGGAGCTTCTAATCCTTCCATTCTCTTCATCGATTTAAGGCCGCGAGAACAATTTGAGCTCTATACTATTAAAGGGAGTAATATCGTTAATATTGATTTAACCGCAATAAGATCCCAGATATCGGCAAGGGAACTGGAAGCCTATTTAAATTCGAGGAATCTCAAAATGGGACACTTATTCTCTTCAAGGCATACTTTCGATTGTATTGTAATGTATGACCAGGATTCTGAGTTTATTCAAGCTTCTTCTATGTTAAATGAACGCTCATCTCATGGGACTATATATGATGTCAAGCTTGCAATCACTGAGCATGAATATAGCAAAAAACTTCAAAAAGCTCCTTATTTTTTGATCGGAGGTTTAAAGGCTTGGTATGGTTATTTAGGAGATAGAGGGCTAATACATCATACTCCTAACAAGACTTCGAGTATCTCTCTCCAAAATAGCAATACCTCAAGCACAAAAACCTTATCACAATTGTCTGCTACAGGGGCAATTGGTCCAGCAAGAGGCAAGCCGATATATCAAAATGTCTCAGAATATCTTTCGGGTCACGCAACTGCTGCTCAGGCTCAAGAATCTATGATGAAGCCTCGCTCCCCTCAACCTGCAAGGCTCAGATCCCCCATATTTGAACCACTTCCTTTGACTACAACCCCTTCTAATCAATCCTCTGAACGCCGAAGAACGATATTTGACGATCATTATTATAACTTTACTGGAAGTCCACCTCTCCCAGAGCCTGCTAAACTTTCACATGTTTCACGTCCAATCACTCCTACTCATGTTAAGAATCAATCATCCTACTTTTCATCCATCACTCCACCACTAACACCAATCCCTGTATCATCTGCTCCTTCGAGTCACATTGGTGCAACAGGTTTGAGGAATTTAGGAAACACTTGTTTCATGAACTCCATTATCCAATGTATCAATGGTACATCACCTCTTTCGAGACATTTCCTAGATGGAAGTTATCGTAAGCAAATTAATACCAAAAATTCTATGGGATACAAGGGTGTCTTAGCTGAAGAGTTTGCTTCACTCATTCGATCTCTTTGGAACAATCAATCAAATGCGATTTCCCCATCTAGCTTTAGGGTAAGATAACTAATTATAAAATGCACTTCTCCTAACATGCTTCTTTCAGGCACTAGTTGGATCACTTAATGCACAATTCAAGAACTGTGATCAACAAGATTCCCAAGAATTTTTGGCATTTTTACTGGATGGACTTCACGAAGATCTCAATCTCGTAGTCAATAAACCCACTTTGCCCGAAATTGACGATGATTATTTTGAAAGTCTTCCAGATCAACAGGCGAGTGATTTAGCTTGGGATAGATACACTCAACTAAATAACTCTATCATTGTGAATTTATTCCAAGGCCAACTTAAATCTAAATTACAGTGTCAAGCTTGTTTCAAGGTAAATACATTTTTACTAGCAAATCTATATAGCTTTCTAACTGTTTTTAGACTTCCACTTCTTACAATACTTTCATGTATTTATCACTTCCTATCCCCAAATTGGGCAAGTTTCATAAATCAGTTTCACTACTTGATTGCTTGGATACATTCGTCAAAGAGGAAGTACTTGATGGAGATGATGCATGGTAATATTCAGTATTATAGTAAATAACAAAAAAATATTAAAATTATAACAGGATTTGTTCGAGATGTAAAGTGCCTAGAAAAACAGTCAAGCAGCTTTCAATTTCCAGATTGCCAGATATTCTACTCATTCATCTCAAGCGATTCTCTTATGAAGGCCCATTTAGAAATAAGCTTGATACAATGGTAGACTGTCCACTAACTAAATTAGACTTAACGAAATATGTACCTTCTACATCCGCCAAATCTTCGATCACAGATCCTAGTGGTAAGCCCTTGGGACATGTGTATAACCTGTATGCAGTTTCCAATCACTATGGTACACTAAATGGAGGTCATTATACGGCGAGTGTTCGCAATGGGTACAATGGCGATTGGAGGTACTTTGATGATAGCCAAATATCCTTAATCAGTGAGAAAAAAGTGGTGGTAAGTGATTAGTAATATATAATAACAAATTATGTTTGATTTTTAACTCAATTTTTTATAGACATCGGCAGCTTATAATTTATTCTATGTTAGAACTAATGTAAATGGGTAATATATTTTTGTAATATTTAAATTATAAATAATCATTATATAATTCCTTTGTATTTTATTATTCATAAGAATGGTTTAATTAATATAGTATATTATTTAGAGATAATATCAACTCTAGATTATAAAATTATTTGGGGAAATTCTTTTTTTTGATAACTTACATATATATATATATATATATATACTCATATAATATAATTCATTTTAATTATTAATAAAATTTTAAATTAATCATTCAATATTATTATTATTATTATTATTATTATTAATAGCTGGTTCTAAATTTTATTTTTGTATTTATTATAATTTCTGATCTTAATAAATATTCTTCCTGTTATTTTAATAAAAAATGAGTTTCCTTTGATATTTTAAAAAAATTAAGATTTGATTTTCAAATCCAAAAAATTTGAAAGATTAATTCAAATTCCCAAAATAGATAACCTCATTTTGTATGTTATAAAATATATTCAAAATGAGACTGTAATGATTAAATTTTTTTAATAAATTAAAAAATGAATTTTAAAGATATCAGATTATAAATTTTTATACACGAAAATCAAGCAGAAACTATTGAAACTATTGAATCGCAGTTATTTTGTAAATATAAAAAGAATAAAAATGATAATTTGGTTAAAGAAAAATCTTGGAAAAAAGAGTAAACATTTTTTTATGTGGTATTAATTGATTTGATTTAATATTTGTTTGTATATAGTCCTCATTATTTTCAATCTGTTAAAATTAGCGTGCTCGCTTTAGTTAAGATGGTATTTGGATAAAATTGTCATATTTATTCAAGTAGTTCATTTTTTCTAGTCAACTCATGTCAAATCTGGTGGTAATATTGAAGCAATGAGAATTATTCAATGAAAAGTTTATCCTCATACTATGATTATTACAGATGTATTCTCTCTACCAGTTGAAGGAACTGAAACTCGTGCAAACTCTGCCAACGAAGCTAATGAATATATGATCGACTATTTGACAAAGATTGAAGTTGGAAGATTGGAAAATGCTATTGAATGGTATCATAGTCATCCAGGTTATGGCTGCTGACTATCAGGAATTGACGTATCTGCCCAAACTATGAATCAAACTTTCAAGATCCTTTCCTCGCTGTTATCATTGACCCTATCCGCACTCTATCCACCGGTAAAGTTGAGCTTGGTGATTTTCGAACATATCCCGAGAACTTAACTCCACCAGAATCTGCTCAATCCGAAGATACCAACGTCCCATTAAACAAAGTTGAAGATTTTGGTGTACATCACTCCAAGTACTACCTCGTTAAAGTAAGCTACTTCAAGTCTCATTTGGATAGCTATATTATCGACCAATTTTGGAGCCAATACTAAATCGAAACACTTACCAAATCCGCTCTCTTTGTAAATCGTCAGTAACATACAAATCAACTCAACGACTTAAGTACAATGTTCCAAAGACTTGATTCCTACAATGTATTTAATGATTTTTCAAGATTCGATAACAAACTAGGCAGTAGGCCTAGCCAAAATCCAATTCCTATCGATAAAATCGCTCAATCAGCTAGTTTGATTAATAATAAATTATCACAAGGTTTAATGTCTCAAATGATCAAGTCAACTCTTTTCCCTCAAAAAGATTAACATATATTGCTATCTTTATTATTAAAGTGACCATTTTTGCATAATTTAATAAATTTTCCTTAGATGTATTTTTAGTTATCTCATTCATATTGATTTTTCTCAACTATTTGATAACTAAAATTATGAAATCTAATAATAGTTATATTATAAATATTATGAATTAGATAATTAGAACATGAATTTTATTAGTTAAAAAGATATTGTATGTACACTTAAATGAAATAATGATGAAAACTAAAGATTGAAATGATGAGAGAGAATTTGGGATTAATTGGAGGCAGGTTGTACATCCTGCTTAATTCTCTTTTTAACCTTAGACATAATGGATTCTGGATTAATTGTAAAGTTTGGTTTGGTCGGGGTATTTCTAGAAAACTCTGCAATGGAATCGCGTGTGAGAGTGGAAGAGGCGGCAGGAGTCTTGGATTTGGACCTGCGCCAGCCTTGAACATCGATAAGTGCCTGCATACAGCCCCATTCCATAATCTTTTTCTCGAGCCATACGAGGGACACAGGTTTTGTCAAGAAGTCGTTACAGCCCGCAGCCAAAGCTTCGGTTCTGTCGGCACGGAGAGACGAGGCAGTAAGTGCGACAATAATCACAGGAGACTGTAATGGAGTTGGGGGAGTTCCAGGGGAAGGAAGAGAGTCTGTAAGAGCATCTGTCGCCGATTGGCCAGTGGGAGATTCGGAAGGGAAGCAGCCAATTTTTCGAGTCTTTTCAATTCTTCGGATTTCCTTAGTTGCTTCAATACCACTCATAACGGGTAACTGGATATCCATGAGCACCAAATGGAAACTTCCATCCTTCCACTTTTGCAAAGCTTCTTTACCATCATTTGCTACAGAGTAGCTAATGTTACGCTTCCTCATGAATGTTGCCAAAATAGTTTGATTAATAGGATTATCTTCGACAATGAGTACGTTAATGGGTAAGTATTGAACGTGGGGAAAGTAAGATTCATTGGGAGAAATCTTTGGCTTTTGAAGTGAGAGAGATTTGTTTGCCTTGGCTTTTGCGAGAGCACTTGTTTTGGTCTTGCCAGTCTTAGAGAGGGTTCTAACAAGTGGCTTAGGGGGTTGTGGTAGTGATGATTCGCTTTTGCCTGAAGGGTGATTTGATAAAGGATTCTTGCCATTATGGGGTGAGTGATTTCCAGGTGATTTGGGAAAATGCTGTGGCGATTCTTTGTGAGGGGAGCTCTGAGGAGATCTCAAGTAAGTTCGCTGGATACTAGTACTTGGAGCTGCAGATGGCGAGATTCTAGGACGATGTGTGATACGGGGTGAAAGGATCTGAGAGTTTGTTGAAGGATTCGAAATAGGAGGAGAGAAATCGTTAGTTTTAGTAGACATATTAGGAGTGTTAGGAAGAGTATCAGGATCAATTAAACGTTGAAGTCTGCGCGTAGGACTAAGAGGATGAGCAGTATGCAATGCTGTAAAGTATTTGAAAAATCTACGGAAGCCAATAGGTTTTAAAACTAATGTTACTTTAGGGAAAGTTCCAGAATGTGCTTTTTGTAGAGCAGATTCCAAAAACTGAGTAGCTTCAAGGTAATCAGAAGGAACCAAAAAGTAAATTACATCACATTGGGGAATTCTTCTCCCGGAGTTTGTTAGTTGATGGCGATTTAGTAAACAGTTGATTACCTGGCAAAAAATGCTCAATGTATCGTCAATCATAATGGCAGGACGAAGCGGTGAAGAAGTTTGTTCTCCCAAATTTCTTAAAGCACGAATGAAGTAAGTAGGATCGGCCATATTAAATCTCTGCACCTTGCGCTCTAAAAGAGCACAACAAGTTTCCAAATATCGGCTAAATGGTGTTGCAGAATTTGAGACAATCCATATTTGGTACTGCTTGTACATTTTAATGGTAGATCCAAGCTCAGAGAGTTGATGGAAAGGAGTGTGAAGATTATTAGCTGCGTCTTCTGGAATGCATAGATTGCTAGTGAAGTATAAAGTTCTCTTGTCAGCAGTGCGATGATGAGTGACTTTAGTTTTAGTAAGTTTCTGAAGGAATGCGAGAGGCCTCATGATCCAATCCATTGAGTCAAGAATGTCAGTGGTTGCTAGGGTAGTATAAGTGATATGGAATACAAAAGGATAACATACTGAATTTGATCTATCTGGGTCTTTTTGGCGTTGATTTAAAGTTGGTAAACGAACACCAATTTCAATTGAAGAGTTAGGTACGGATGATACAATAGAGAATCTAACAGCCTAAATAACGAACGATAGAACATCAATAAATTGTCAAAATAAAATTTGAAAGCACTTACATCACTTAAAATATGCAACAAATCGACCATATCACCATAAACCGGTATATCGCGAAAAGCAAAATCAATATCGTCAATGACAATATCAACATTCTCCCTATTCGCTATAGGCCCTACCATATCACCGATTTTTTGCAACAAGGAGCCTAATTGAAACTTGTTTTTGTTAACAGGAGCATAGTTTTGACACCTAAAGCTGGCGAAATATGTGCTGAAAAACTTTTCTATAGATATCAATCTAGAGGACGATTCGTACATAGTATTAAGGTTGGAGAAGAGCACCATTCCTGCAGTGGATGGGTGAACTGGGCCAATGTGGATTTCTTCTTCACTCTTCAAATTGAACTGCTTTAAGAGGTCATGCAGTATGTTGATCGAATTGACTAAATCGGTGGCAAGTGATTGAATGTAAATAAAACTTAAATCTCTTCTTGTAAGCAAAGCTCTTTCGCTCTTATTGATTTCTTGCTCGATGCTATACTTTAAACGATTTAGGAAGCTTTCACGATCGGTTAAGACGAAATTAAAGAAGATAAATAATGTCACTAGAAATATTAAGCAATATTTACAATTCGAAATTGCTAATTGATACAGAAATTTTTTTGAGTAAGCATATGTGAAATTATAAATAATGATGAGTTGTATTGAGCATACAACAAAAGTAGTTTGAAGTAAAATTTGATAATCACGATGAGTTGTAAATAAAGGCTTTCTAACCGATCTTTGGCGAGTCCAAAAGTACCATAGAGAGCTTAATAAGATAGATGTTATTAAATAATTAGGATTAGAATAGTTAAATATCCAAAATGACCATGCAGTTAAGTTGCAAGTTATAGCGCAACTCCAACAAATAAAGGAAATCAAAGTTTGAACGTTTGAACTATACCAACCTCCTTCCGCTTCAATATCTAGAACAGCATTGACCCTGTATTTCAAGTCTGGAAAGTCAAAATAATTTGCATCGAAGAAAGTTGATTCGTTATTGAATTGAGGTCGACTCATAATTTAAATTTGGTGAAATATACACCAATAGAATAAAGAGATTAAAATTGATGTATGAAATTTTAAAGTTATATACTATGAATTGAAATATAGTAGCTTAAAATGTATATTAATTAAGATACATTAATTGAGAGTATTTCAATAAAATTAAAGTGATGAATAACGCAAATAAATCTAAATTTATTATGTGTTTATCAATTTAATATGAATGATATGGGATAAATTGAAGAATGGTTCAATTTCTTTTTATGTAACTAAATGGAATCGATCCAAGATTTGTATCTATATATAGTAATTTATATACTTTGAAATTCATTTATATAGATTGATTAAATATAAAGTTTAATAAAACATAGCGAATAATTGATAGCAAATTGCTAATTAATAATAATAATAATAATAATAATAATAATAATTAAATTTTGATTTAGGTTACTCTGTTATACTATGTATTATGATTTAAAGATATAAAATATATCATATATTTTTGATTCCGATTTAAAATTGTTTGAACCATCAATACTTAATAAAATAAATAATAATATCATTTAAATCATTAAATATAATTCTAAAATTAATCTTTAGATTTGATATCAATTTATTATTAGAACCATTAATAAATTAAATTGTTAAATAACTTTTTATTTATCCAATTGAATTAGATAAGCCCAAAATTTGTAGTATAACTGAAGGGTTCAAAATTGGTAATATATGCAGATTCGGTGATAAATAATTGAATATTGTGTTTAATATAATAAAGTGGAGTTGATTAGTATAAAAACTATATAAAATTAATAATGACTATGATGAATATTTATAATTAATTGTTTACTTTTGACTATTCAGACACATGTAAGGTAGTTTATAATGTATTATCTCTAGCTCATCAATAAAAACCAAAATTTTAGTCACTTTTAAAATCTGATCTCATGACCAAAGTTGACCAATTAAATTAAAATAATTTCTGATATTAGGGTATATGTATATATGAAGCATATTGAAAATCCCTTTTTGATTGGTAATCATAACAGACACTTATAATTAGTGATTTTTGTATTGAATTTTTTTGGTTTTAGGTATACATGATTATATACAAGTTTGGTCAAACCCAAATTATTGCTATGACAATTCAAATTTCTGACTAGTACTTATTCCTATCATTAATATAAAACAAATTATTTATTCAATATAGATTAATTAATAGTTATTATTGATATCAGTAGCTCAAGGTTTGAACTCCAAGTTACATTGGTATATTTTAACTTTCAATAAAATTATTCTTTTAATTATAAATAAGATTTTCTTATTTAATAATATAATTTTTATTAGCGTGTGTATAATTATATGTAGCCAATTGAATATATTCCAAATATTAATCATCTTAAATTTAATCATGTGATATTCTCAGATAAATTAGATAAAAATAATAATTGGAAGAGTATTCATCAAGAATTGCAACCGGGTAAAAAATGTTAGTTTATTATATATTTTTAAGGATATGATTCAAATAATAAAAATAAATTACTTATAGAAAATTTTATACATTCAAGCGTCGTCATCGAAGGATAATGATGGGAAATTTAAATCGAATGAGTGCAAGTGTTTTAGACCTTAATCAAAATGAAAAATTAGTGCCGAGAGTTGTAAATCGTTAAACGTCGTTGAAAAGCAATCCATACTGTACTTTTTAAAATAAATCTGACTATAAACAAGAGAATGATGAATTAACGAATAGGAAGTTCGAGTTTACAATGTCTCAATGCCAAATCCCTCAGAGGTATATTAACACGATCTCCAGAATGAAGCTGAATAACGATATACTCGAACTTATTTTCAACAAATGATGCCTGATACGTCTTTTTCTCCGGATCAGTCACTATCAAAGGCATACCGGGTGTGATCTCGTGTCCGAAGTAGCTTAGTGTTCCCTTAGATACATATACATCAGGACCAACATCAATAGAGTGACCAAGATAAGGGCCTGAAGGCTTCATTAGAGGCTCGACAGGACGACTTGGTTTAGTCAGGGATATGGAAAGAGGTACGTGTATGGGTTCAGGGTATACTAATCTAGGGGGTGGGATGTTATCGTTTAAGGGTGGTAACGAGGGTAAGGAAGTTGTTACTACTGGTTTGGAAACTTTCTGATTTTGCATCAATTTAGCATTTCTAGCTTCTAAAAGTGAAAAATGAAAATAAATTAAAAATTTCGACTAATAAACACCAGTTTTAAGGAAGAGTACCTTGGATAGATTTTATCTTTGTGAGAGCTCGTTCATACTTCGTTTTCATAAAATAAAGTTTGTTGGTCTTGTGAGCTGATAAGTCCATGGCGGAATACTAAAATTAGAAAATCAGAAAAAAGATAAGAATAAAACTAAAATCGAGACATTACGTTATATTGAGCATTAGCGGAAGCATACGACAGGTGAATGTTTTTATCAAGGTGCCAGATCTTGAACACGCGTTCGATACCAGCTTTCCGTATGGCACGTCTACTTTTCGCATAGGCGAACTGAGACTCCTCTATATAGTCCGGACATTTTCCTCTGTTTATCATTTCAGTTTCAGCTTCAATACTTAGAACTTTGGCTTGATAAAACCTGTAGAAGCGAAAGTTAGTAAAATGATAATCGAAGCTAAGAAATGTAAAAAAATGTCATTACAGTTGTTTAACTTGAGCATACTCCAATTCCAAGTTTTTAAAATCGTCTTGGCACTGTCTTAGCTCTTTTCTATCCAGAATAATTTCTTCATTCTCGTCATTTGCTAAAATAGAAAACAGAGGTTAAAATACAATAATTAAGAGGAAATCAGATAAAGCATACAGAACTCAGTGAGGCATGACGAATTGGAATCGGATTCGTTGCCGTCTAATTCTCGAGATACCGCATCCTTGTTCTCTGGAGACAGCTGAACGGAAGCCGTTGGGGAGCGAAGTGTTGAGGAAGTGGAGGGAGAGTTTCTGTTAGAATTCAAGTTGTCTCGCTCGGAACTATTCTCCTCTTCTAATTGAGAAGATGATGATTTGGTAGATTTTTTAGCCATATGAAGTGATTTACTTGAGAGTATTAAGATAAGCAGAATATAATAGTGTTGAATGAGTAAATTAAGGCAAACCAGTGGATACTGTAATTCTAAATGAATGAATTTGATTTCTTGATATAAATTTGATGATTTGATGCAATGAGGAAACCCATAATGATAAACATGATTAAAGCCCTTGATTTCAAAGTCAAAAATTTTAATTTAACTCAATTCTACTAAATTCAGTACTTTGACTATTCTTTCATTAATATATATTATTCTTAATATATTTTAAAAATCTGATAATTATATGAAACCATTAAAATAATCCGTTTTATTAATTATATAGCATATATATAACTTAGAATTTTATTTTTTTTATTCAGTCTCTGTAAATTTTATTTTGATTTTATTAATATAATGTTTTTATCATAAAAACATCGATTCAAGTCAATACAAGCCTATTAATTTGTATTTACTTGATATATTTGATATGAAATACTAACACCATCATATTGGATTATATTATCAAATGTTAGATATACGTAGTCTAATTACAAATACCGCATTTTTCCAGATTTAAATAAATAGAAGTGATGATATTTTAAATTAAAATTTAATTTCACAGGACTTAATCAATAACTTCTAGCTATCGCTATAGTATATATTAGAATCAATGTTATTAAGTGTTAAAGGTTTGTAGCTTATTGTAATCCTTAAATATTCAATAATCAATATTGATAGCATACTCATTAAATATTCTACCAGTTTATTAATTGATATCTGTAGATTAATAAATTATTTTGATATAAAATTTGTAAATATTTAAAGACGAAATCTCGTTTTATTGAATATATTTATTTTTACTTTTATATTTGAATAATATTGATAATTTTATTAATGAATTTAAATTATAGTGTAAAATTTCATATTATAATCATTTTTAAAATATAATAATTATAATAAATCTTAGTTTAATAATAAAAATTATTTTTAATAAATATTGATAAATATTCAAGATTAATCGAATAATTTTTGTATCAAAAATGAAATTGATATGAAGTTAAAAAGGTATTTTAAATATTATCAATATTTATAAAATGTGATAATGAAATTTATTTATGAATACATATTTTATTAATGTATCTAACATCCTAAATTAAAATAATAAAATTAACTCCATTCATTAAATTCAAATATAAATTTGAAGAATGAAAAAATAATATATATAGATATGTAATGCATTTTACTACTCATGACCCTGTTGAAATGGACAAAATTATTTAAAATCAGCCTTTTGAAAACAAATGAGAGTATATGATAATAAGAATGATTATTATATCTGAAATAATAATATAATTGATTGTTTTTTGTTATTATAAAAAAGTGTAGTCAAAATTATTTACTATGATCTATCTGATTGCTCATCATTTTTATATTTATTTGATTGGTCAGATTCCTCTACATATTAACAAGCTCATCTGTAAATTAATTAATTCGAATTTTCAATTAACTGATTTTTAAAATCTTCTCGAATATATACTACATAGTATGGGTTAGCTGTTAAATCCGTAGTATCTTTAAAAATTTCTTCATTTGGAACCTAATCAACTCATTAACAAAATAAAAGTGTAATAAGGAAAATGAAGTACCTCTGAAACAAATTCATCGTTATATTTCAACCATCTATTACTTTTCCAATCTTTGATATATACCCAATAGTGGCCAAATGATGCCAAACCTATCAAATCATTAATAAAACATTCTTAAAGCTATGGTTAAAGTACTTACCACTGTGGATGAATACAGCATGTAAATGATAAGGTAAATCTTTAGCTTGTCTGAAAATATTCTGCAATTGATTTTCTCCCATTTCTATCTGACATGAATTTTCTTCGATACTCATTTCTAAATTATTTAAATGATTTTTTAGAAGTTGTAGTGTTGTTTGAATTTGGGAAGCTTCAAGATTGGGCTCTAAATAATCGGCTAAGGGTGATTTGGAATTGATGTCATAGTTCTTTAATTGAGTTTCATAATATTCGATGGTTTTCGTTAGAGAATCTTTGTAGGTGAAATTATATCGGGATCCTTGCAAGAATTTCATTTTGTCTTTGCCTTCTCGAATTATATCTCTAATCCTCATAGCCTCCTGTCTAAAATGATTGGATCCAGAATTGGGGTCAATTTGGTCGACATATTTGGTAGTATACCAATCGAGATGTAAAGTGTCAATTAATTCGATGTAAGCTTGGGATTTGTAAGCTTGCATCAATTTCGGATCAAACTGAACTCTTTGAAGTTGAATTTGCAAAAATGGAGGCGCACTTTCGATGGCAAGTTCACGATCCGCTTCGACATCGGTCATTTCAACTTTCGAAGTTGAGAAATATTCGTCCAAGCAATCGTATAACCCGCATGAACGATCCTGGATATTCAAAATTAAATTGGAAAACTCTTCTAACTTGGTGCTTTTGACTAGTTCACCAGTTTTGGGATTGGTGTAGCTAATAATTTGACGCGTTTTTCCATAGAAGAGCTCTTTAATGAGATTGGAGTCAGGTTGGTCAGGCTGAGAGAGGAACGAGCGTTCCATCAAGCGCATCATGTGATCCATACATTCGGAGACGTCCTGTTGACTTCCCAAAGCAAGTGTCTCTTCAACAATCATACTCTCATCCATGGGGGATTTGCCACCGACATCCATAGGTGATGGAATAGATGGTATCGGATCGGCACTTGGGAGAATTACTAAATCAGTTTTCTCATCATTATCATCAAGAATTTCGATAGGTTCTTTGGAGTTATCTGTAACAGTGACAGGATGATTGACAGTTGGAGAATTAATGGGAGAAGGAGATACATCACCTGGCTCCTTAGGTGTTGACAACGGTTGAATTGATTGGGGAGCGTTATCAGCTTTCGTAGCTTGACGCATGGAATTTACTACAGCATCAATGTCTTGATGGATAGGCTGAACGTCCATATGTCCTAAAGCCATAAGAGCAAGCTGTTGACTTGGTGATACAGATGAATAGCCGTTATTGTCAGTTAAAATAATAAACAAAGCTTTGAGGTGGGTAGTGAATAAGTGTGCCTGTTGAATTTCTTCTTCAGTTACAGGTCGTTCGTCAATAATGAGAGGTGTTTTAGGGACAGTAGCATTATCTGGCGTAAAACTCATAACACGGTTGTATAAAGGGCGAAGCGAGTAATAATATTGTAATAGGGAATTTAAATAGCAGGTATTTCCAATATTATTCAACCCAGTAGGTAAATTAGACTCAGGTAATGCACCAGATTCAATATATCTATTTAACATTAATGTTCCTCGAACAAGAGCGATTGTTTTGAGACTTTGGCGATACTGAGATTCGTTCAAGGGGTCGCTATTAACCTAATTTGAATGTCATATATTGGAACTGATAATATATGATTTATCAATGATCCTGATACCTTTTTATTGTACTTTCTAATTACTTCATGATCATCAATTTCATCGTCAGAGATATCAAGGTCACTGTATGCTCTCTGTCTTTCCCTTTTACCAATAATACCTATAAAATTGAGTTCAATGCATCTAGAATATTACAAAATCATATACCTTGGGATTGGATGAGCATCGCTTCTTCACCCAAAATTTCAGATGAACGAGATTGAGCGATATCTACTAAAGCATCCACGAGAATAGGCTGACATCTGGAATCATTTTGAGTTAAATGCTTATAAAAAAGGAGCAAGACTTGATCTGATAAATCAGGAGTACAATGAAGGTGAGAATAAGGGGGTTGAATTTGGTCAGGGCTCAATGTGAGTTCAATACTACCAGTACACTTAGGATTTCTAGGTGGATAGTTACCAAATAAGGAGAAAACACGTTGGTTGGCACTTGTAAAGTACGAATCCTTAAGAATTTCATCTTTACCATGTAACAGAGCAACGCGATATAATTCCAAAATAAAGGCCAAATAATACTGCTTCGATCGCGATAGTTCTTGAATGGGAGGTGGATGAATCATTTTGTCAATAACTTGAAATCCTAATAATTCGAATAGTCTCTGCGTCGTCTGATTCCAACCAATTTTCCTGACTAAATTTTGATTTTCAGTATTAATTAACCTGGTTTGACCATCGAATAAATTCGATAGATACGTCGAAATCATCTTTAAAGCTATGATGTTGGCGTCTAGATCTTTATAATTTGAACTAAATGCATCGATTTCATCCTGAGGAAATAGTTGCTGAGGTTGTAAATACATAATATTAAGGTCACAATTGGCGCATCTAATTTCGACACTTGTTTGAGAGGGTCCAAAATGATGATTTTCACAAATGAAAATATGAGTAGGATTATTTCCACATGGTTTAGCAGCCGACATCTGAACAAAAAATGTAAATTTAATTTTACACGTGTAACAGAACACTTCTAAGGAATCTTCAGCAGAGTCAGAAATATGTCTCGTAGCGGGTTTAGATCTATCTAACATTAATAGCTTATGTTTGTGATTTTTGGCATCGTTTGCTAAATTAAATAGATAATGAGTTAGATAGGGTAAACTTAGACCTAGTCTACTTTGATTTTCCAGGATCATTATTTGAATTATTTGAAATTGAACCTGAATGTATTATATAGAAGGAATGATAGAAAATGATAAATGTAAAGGTATTGATAGTGATTATGTAATCAGTAAATTCAATTATTATTAATAATATTAATCATATGAAATGATTCACGTAATTGGGTTTGAATTTAATTGAGTCTGGATGACGTTTGTGGGATTAATCATTTTTCATTAATGCCAGTCATAACATTCCACAAAATTATAATTAGATTTAATTATATAAAAAATTTAAAAATATCTCTTTTGGATAGTTTTTATTTAAGATTATTAGAAAATGCATATTTTATTGAATGAATTTTAAAATAATTTTATATCATATACTATAAGTATTATCATTTTGATTAAACTAACTCTTATATAATCAAATAATTTAATTTTGGACGGTAATCCTTTTGATTGTTCACAATATAATTTTAAACTAAAAATATATTTATCTATATCATATTTATATTAATTTACTTTAATAAAATATTAAGCTTTATTTAATAAATATAAAAAAATCTAGTTTATTTAACTGTTTAAAATATTAAAAAAGAGATTATATTTATTAATTTGATGATACAATCTTGAATACAGGGATTATGTGAATTTGTGTCCAATTTCAAATCCAATCTGAAAATCAACCACTTATAAAATAATTTTAATATCTTCAAAAAAGATCATATTTACATTGTGTTATAGGTTTGGTTTTGTATATTATATATAATTATATGATTATTAAAAGGATAGTTCTATTTGTTTAATTAAATTATATTGAACAAATTGGATTTAGATAATAGCTCAATTCAATGATCAAGTCAATATATTCCAAATTCATTTCTATTATTCATCAAATAATTATTGGTATATAATCTTGGAACAATAGTATTAAAACTAAATACAATTAAGTAATATAAACATATAACTATAGAGATTACATAATAAATTATAAATAATAATTTTCAAATAATGATAACTTTTATATTTAATGATCAATTCTTTTACCAATCATGAATCAATGGCTTTAATAAATACTAATTCAAATTAAGTTATTTAAATAGATAGAAAAGATGATAGAAATTTAAAACCATAGGTTAAAAATTCAAAATACTAATACAAGATATATTAATTTCAATTGAAACGTAGTTTTATTTTGAATATATTAAAGAGAAAAAATGACAAAGAATTAATTTATCTGATATATATATATATAACAGAATTATTAATTGTTTAATAATTTAATTTTAAAATTATATAATTATTGCTACATATAAATATTAACATAGAATCAAATTGAATCAAAATCATTTATAGAAACATTATTAAAATTACCAGTATTTATTATTGCATTGATATATAGTTATTGTAATTATCATATAATTATATAAACTATTTTGATCTATTAATAATAAAATTATATATCTATAAAGAATATAGACTTTGAAAAATATTAAATCAATTGATAGTATATTAGAATATTAAAATTTTGTACATAATTATAACAACTGAATATCACTTTTAAGGCCATATTTGCCATTGTAATTATTCGAGTTTAAATATTATTAGAGAAAATGCTTATGCATATGAATTCTAATATAATTCTTTTTTGTGACGTGACGATATTTGGATTAATTTTAAAGTATTCAAAATTTATAAAATGTTCAGATAAAATACCAAAGTAAAGACTAGTTAGATTATTATTGATTGCTTTTACAGTTGCAAATAAGTAATAATTTTTCTATATGAATATATTTATTTAAATTGATGTAATAAAATCGTCAAAAAAATCAATTGAATTGCTTAAAATTATGATTAAAATATTTAAGATTATTTATAAGACATTCTATGTATCAGTATACATAATTTAAGAAATTGGGATGAATAAATTAAGATTATATTATGTATATATGAGTAATTTTAAATAGTGTATTCCTATTTATTGATAAAATTTTGAATTGAATTTAATCGAGAATATGAAAATTGAGAAAAAATCAATCATAAACTCAGTTAAAAAGTACCGGTTATATAAAAAATAAATACTATAGCTAAAAATATTAATATCAATATATATTGTTTATTAAAAATGAATTTTCAAAAAATTAAACCTCTATGATAATATGATCCAATTGAAAAAATTTAATACCTTTTTAGTATCACTAGTATATTAAGCATTATCTGATATGTTGAAAATTATTTTGAAAAGTTACTTAATATAGTCAATGATTTGCTTCTAAAATTATTGCAACTAAAAATTAAAATTTAGTATCAAATACTGAATAGAATAGTATATGAATTGTATTATATATTATATTCTAATATCTTTAAAATGCCAATTAAAAATGATTAAAAGATCAAACAAATATTAATTTTAATTTATGACAAAATTTACACTTTTTGAGTGCATTTTTGGACAAAATTATAAATTCTATGATATAATTAAAAATGGCACCAGGTATTTATGTTAAAATAAAGCATTTTAATATTAATTTAATTATTTAATTACGCTTTTCTAAAATATTTAATAGTTTACTTTGAATATGTAGATGGGCATAGAAATGCATAACATAAAGTGGGCACCTGAATTTTAATACCCAGAATATATGTTGATAATGCTATATACTCTCTTCACACTTTCCTCTCTTTTTATAATTTGAAGCTCATAAATTTTATTTAGAATTGCTAAATAAACAATTTGCTTTCAAATACATAAATTTTATTTATGTCCCAAATTAAATTGAAATATGTTTAATTTAAAATACATCAAAGGAAATATAAAGGAATTTTATGATCATTAACAGATATAGTAACAAAATGGATTGTATTACACATTTTGAATTTTTTGGTAAATTGATAAATATCATTCAGTATATTTAATACTATATTTATCCTAACATAGCCTAAAAACAATTAATAATAAAACGAGCATTTGAAGATCAAATAATTCAGTTCTCAAAAATATCATATAGATTTTTATATATTTCTAAAATATTGCTTTTATTGTATCATTTTATAATATCGGAAATATAAAGATCCATTGCTTTTTTGTTGAATTAATTAGCTTTAAGGATTATTTTAAAACCATGCAAAATTAATCTCCTAATATCACAATTTTGAATTATGATTTTTCCGTTATTAGTAATACATACTATAATCCAATATTAAATATTTTTTTCAAATATCAAGTTTTCAAATAATTTAGTACAAAAATTTATAGTTTAATGGATTGAATGAACGCCTATGTAACTCAACCAGTATCCAATCAAATCTGAAACAAAAGATTAAAAATGAATTTTAGATGAAAATATTAGGTATTTTAGTCTGACTTAAAAACTATACCTTTTTGATAAAGTCTTCAAAGTAAAAATAGATTTTGTCAAGTTTTAATCCGATACTAAGACTTAACTAATAACCAAGGTTTGATTAATATTGATTGAACGACCCGAACGCTAATAAATTTTAAGTATAAATCAATCATATTGAAATTTAGGATCAATATTGGCAAGGGTTTAAAAATTTTCAATAGATCACTATTATTATCATTAATAGTGTTAATATTTTTAAAATAAAAAAGTGGCGATAAAACAACTAATCATATCTGTATGGTTTAGATAATATAAATATTTTACCGTATATTGTTTAATCTGTAAAATGGTTCAATATACATATTATAATTAGACAATTTTTGCCAACTTAAGAAAATCAACTCAATATTAATTTAAAAAAAACATTAATTAAAAATAATACCTAAAAAGTTTAATTTGGCTGAAAATAATATAAATATTATTGATAATTTTAAATCACTTATAATAATTGAAAACATTGAAAAATAGTTTTTAATTAATTAAAAACCTTGTGATTTGACAATTTTAAACTGATATCGAATATAAGGTGATGATAAATGAGTTTTGAAAATAAATTTAATTGAATGATTGGCAAATTTTAAAGTCGAATATTTAAAAATAGCGTTATAAATGTTAAATTTGAAGTTTGCGTAGTTGATATGACTGAGAGAATTGATAAAAGTAAAATTACAAAAATATAATAAATTCGAATTTAATAGACAATTTAAAACAATCAGTATGCAGGTAAAGTGATTAATCTGCAACTAAATATGTTTCATAATTGATTTTCGTCAATTTTACCAAATGTCCATCTCGAATTGTACGCAATTAATTTATTCTCCTTTTATATCGCTTAGAATGGGCTATAATAGTGGGAAAATATTTGCGAGCACTAGGTAAATAAGGTCATATATTTTTCAGTATCGCAGCATCACTTGTTTTGAATATTTAAGGAATTCCGAAATAATTGGTCCATTTCTGGTTTTTGGAGGATTTTGTGTCTAGAAATAAATGTGATTGAAATGTGATTTATCAGGTTTTTGAGTGATAAAAATACTAATAAATGAAAGTTTGTGGGGATGGAGAGTGCGTATGCATAGCTGACTCAGCACATAAGAAATCCTCCCATGTTTTCCAATTAAAAGCAGCTGAACAGCCTAGTTGATATTGCATGAATCCGAATTTAGGATGAGAATAACCCTTGCCAAGTCAATCTCCAATAATTTGATATCATCAGAGGGTTGAAATTTCCAATTAGCCAATGGGCCAATCAGAGGTGAGAAGAGTGTTTTGAGATAGAAGGGGGATCCATCTGAAAGTTTGTCTCTGTGACAGGTCATTAGGGGTGGGTGCACAAGTTGAAAAATGAGGAGACATTACCTTTACCTTTTTAGTGATTTTATTACGATCTATGGGAATTGAAATTTCATCTATCTTTAACTTGATACCTTGATTTAAATTCTTTACCATTCATTTCTTTGTTTCTGTTTTCTTTGTGTGTGCGTGCTTGTGTGCTATTACACTTTAAGTTTTCTTTTTTAAGTTTCTTTTTGCTAAACTCCTCTCGATTAAAGGGCAGTGCCCAATAGTTTTTTATTTGTGTCTTTTTTTAAAGAATGTTGGGCTTTTATAACGACTTGGTATTATTATATCTATTTATATTTTAATATTAAAGATCTAATTTATTTTTTTATTAGAAACAGAAGTCCAAATGGGTAAAAATCTCCCTGCTTTCTTCATTTGCTCAATTCATAATAATATCAATACTCGAGGGTATTATTTTGAATGGCACTTTGAACGATTTACAGCAGACCACTGAATTAAAAAATAGGATACAAGAATATGAAAAATTAGATCCAGAATTATACACAAAGTTCATACAACTTTTCAAAAATCAGTATTCGCTACATGTTTATTTTGCACTTTTTATCTTTGCTCAATTATTCCAGTTTTATCTTTGTCTCGATGCGGTTCGTATTTAACTGATTTAATTCAAAAAATTTTCAACTAATTTTATTTTTTAGACATTGAATCAAAATACTATGCAAATAATAGTATTAGCTTTCTTGAACTTTTTATTATGGTCATATGGTGGGATTCAATATTATCAAACAACGACGACTAGTTGGAAATTTACAAAATTCCTCCAAGCGTATGATCATTTAGATATTAAGATAGAATTTTCGCCAGTTGTTATTCCTATTACACTTACTATTATTGTTTTATTGGCTGTTTTTTCTATATCCTTCTCAATTGTCGCTCATAAACTCTATCAGGAGTACGGTTGGTCACTTTATAAGCGTATTGGGGCTGATGTACAAATGAAAAAGATGTACAAAATTTACCATGTATTTGTTATGACCTTAAAGTTGGATGTATTCTTCTTTTTAATGTTCAGTGTCCAACTACTTGTCCTTGTTATTTTGTTTGAAAGTCCCCAAGCAATTTTAATTCATGTGCTCACCTCCATTATTATTGGATCTCTATTATTGGCACTGTCATTTTGGTCTGTTAAAAACGAAAATAGAATGGGAATCCTTACATTTATCATTGGATGCATGGGTACCCTCGGGTATTTTATCTATAAATTGGTACTTATGCATATTAATACATCATCATATAACCTTGAAAATCCAGATCCGTATGCTGGTTCAAGAATATTCTTGACATCTTTTGGTAATTATGCATATATATATATTTAACAAACTACTAACATCGTATTAACTTTTAGCTTTATTATGTATAATATTTAATATTGTAAGTATATTAAACATATTACAGTTAAGCTTGTTCACTAACTTTATGTTTCATAGTCAACAATGGTCATTGCTTTCCTATGCTATAAGAATTTTAATCGAGGATTAAAATATCATAGTAATTTACCATTATATAATTCAATTTTTTATATTTATTAATCTTAATTATTTATAGTTAACGATTCACCAAGACCCGATGATATCCTCTCGGTATCGCATCAACCTAAGAATAGTCGCCTACCTCAGAGATGGTCACTAGAGTAGACTCTAGATATTTAATTCCATTCAATTCTTATTACCAGATCATATTCCTCTCATTTTTAAATTAATTATTTTTTCTTCTCTCTCACTTCTCCGATTTCCCCTCCATATATATTTACTTCAAGTGAATATAACATCATATATCCTATTTTTATAGTCATCATCTGGTTAATGATATTTTTATATAAACTTTCAAACAAAATTATTATATTTTTATATTTTTTATTTTATTTTCAATTCTAAATATATCATCGTCTAATATTTCTTGATATTAATGATCAATCCGTCCTTGAACCAACTATTATCATATAGAATAGTATTGTTTATTTTTATTTATAATTTCCACTTAATTTCTTCACTCCTAGTGCTGTTAAATTTGACAAATTCAACCCCAGCACAATTTGGATCAGCATTAACTTAAAACCCCCACTAATAGAAATCTCCTGAATTTACCAAATTATTCAAAGTTCACTATATTAATATATAAATAAATTATTTAGACACCATATTAGGTTAATTCAATAAACTTAATAGTATTAGTTAATTCTCGATTATGTCAAATATCAAAATAAAAATTTTATCAAATTTATTCATAAATTAAAATTTTAATAATATTTATTTTTTTTCTAAAATTTTTTACATAAAGTCAACGTCGTCATCGGAAATATCACCTTCAACGTCGTACTTATTAGTACTCATTAAATCACAATCAAACATTCTATCGTATGATCTCTCCTCCTTTTCCTTCAATCTCTGCTGCTTAATCTCTTTCTCTTTTTCCATCTAAATAAACGTTAAAAAATCAAATTTAAATGAATGAGGTAAAGTTTACTTGTTTTTGTCTCTCTTTCCTGAGTTTTTCATCAATTTTTCTCTTGTGGTCGATTTTCATCTGACTCAAATCGGGGTACTCTTCCTTTTTGGTCTTATTCAGTCGGTTGATAATACTGTTATCGCGTGATTCCACATAAATTCTTTTAACCTAATACTCATTATTAATCTCTCTGTTCATAATCTTAGTATTATTGAGGGATTACCACTTGGGGATTGTGGAAAGATACTTGACCAACTGGCATATCCCCAGTCTTTTTCAAATTGGACCAAGGGGTATAAATAATTGTAATATTATTCTTTTTATTACCTAAAATAGAAGGATATATTTATTAGTTATTGATAGTATATTTATCGATGCTTATTTACCTTCAATACTGTTAGCTTTTGTCAATTGAGCGATATCCATTAATACTGCTGGATCAATATTCTCCCAGCTTTGACCGTGTTCCAATCTTAAATAAACGTGAGCACTTGACAACTTATCAACATGAAACTATATTATATTATTAATAAATATAAATTTAATATAGCTCAAATTTATATTATATATACCCTAAAGAAAAAAATTTTTTTTGATAAATATTGATATAAAAATCAATAATAATAATAATAATAATTACCAAACATCCTCTTCAACACCATATTTAATTAAATCTTCATTCTCGACTTTATCTTTACCCATGAATAAGGTAACAGGAGGATTTACAACTACGTTTTCGATTTAATATTAATATTAATATTAATATTATTTGGGAGTGTTAAATTACCATTGCTCTTAAAATAGTATACCATTTTTACTTTGATAGATCTATTAAATAATATTTGATGATAACGCTAATTGATTTAATTTATTTTAAATTAAAATAATTTAAAATTATGGTATTAAATTAAATTAAGATTTTTAACAATATTTTTTTTCTTAAATTATTTTTATTAATTAATTATTTTAAATAAAAAGTATAAATAAAAAAATATTAATAAATATTATTTAAAACTAAAATAAATTATATTGAATTTAAATTATATAATTATTAATAATCTATTACTAATAATTGATAATATATAAAGTATTAAATTCTCAATTATTAATAATCATTTTAATCCCATTAAAATTCCTATTCAATTATTAAATATAAATACGTGTCATTTTTTGAAGTCCCCTTAATTAGGACATAATAATCGATTAGAAAAAGAGGATGAATTTTACAAATTATCACTACTATAATGAATTAAATGAGTTGAAAGATTATATTGGTAAAATTTTATCTATATATTAATATAATTTTGTATTCTTATAACTGTGAATTAGTTAATATTCCTAAATTTCGTCAAGGTACTGACCCTTTCGGAAGTTCCATTTCAGCTTCTTGGTTAATGGGTCAATCGGGTATTGGTAAAACTACATTTATCAAGTAGTCACTACTATTATCATATATTATGGCGTATATATTAAATTAATTAA
The DNA here is from genome assembly GCA_000697335.1 of Conidiobolus incongruus B7586. Lineage (NCBI taxonomy): Eukaryota > Fungi > Entomophthoromycota > Entomophthoromycetes > Entomophthorales > Conidiobolaceae > Conidiobolus > Conidiobolus incongruus. Next base: position 37,849 of record JNEM01013625.1, read on the forward strand.
AATAGAAATTTAATTCAAGAACTTTGTCTACCCAACCAAGTAATTAACTTAAGTGAATATTATAACAATTTTGAATTGGATGATTTCAACACTACATCATTTGATAAATTATGGCGACAATTAGTAGCTGAATTAGATCATTTTCACTTTACTGAAGATCCTAAAACTATTTATTTATTGGTATTTGACAGATTTGATATATTTTGCAAAAGTATTTAATATTATATATTTTATCTTAATTGAGTTTTTAATAATTTTTAATTAGATAAATATCAAGATACTGAAAACATTGAAAAATTTCAGAGCCATATATTAAGACATATTCACCATATATTATATAAGGTAAATCTTTTCCAATAATTCAATTTAAATTTTTAACCAATTTTTTAGTATCAATATATCTACCTAATCTTTCAAACCAGTACCAATCTTGAAAGTTTACCATCAGAATTTAAAAATTTATCTTATCACAAAATTGAATTGAATTCTCCTAATGTGTAATTATTTAGAATTAGTATTTAATTATTGATTATTAATATATGCTTAATTAATTAGAGATCAAAGAAAAATAATCATTAGATCTATATTAAATGAATTAGGATTGACTATGAATTTAAATCATTTAAATCTATTATCACAAGTATATCACACATCATTCCATTCATTTAATATACTAATTTAATTTAGAGAACCAATGGCTATATAGCAAGTGATCTTAAAAAAATTTTAAAAATCGCCATGTTATATCAATATGGCAACATTAATCTGGTTGGTAACAATACTGAAATTGATCAAATGATTTCAAAGATGGAGAGTATGAATATAAATACTGATGCTAATTATAATAATAATCAACCTAAAGTGTAATACATACTTTCAATTTTATTAGTAATAATATTAATTTTGAAATTAGTGAATTGAATGGAAACGCTTTAGAATTTGGCATTACTAATGTAGTCCCATCACAACAAGTGGGCTTTGAGACCTACTTCCCTGACCAGTCATTCGATAATATCGGTGGCTATAACGATATCAAAACTTCATTGTATAGAATTTATCAGTTGATCCGATCCTCATTTGAAGGATACCAGCCTATGGGCTTGGATCCTCCCACTGGGATTTTGTTCCATGGACCTTCAGGTATTTTGAATTTATATCAATTTTAATGATATGTATTCTAATAGTATTAGGATGTGGTAAAACTTCTATAGCTTTAGCATTTGCCAAACATTGTAATATGAATGTGATTCGAGTAAAAGGGTAATAATTTAACATATACTTCATATTCCAATACTTAATGAATGTTAGTCCTCAATTATTTTCCAAATACTTTGGTGAAACCGAATCCATATTTCGAAACTTATTCAAAACAGCTCGCAATATGTCCCCATGCATTATCTTTTTCGACGAGTTGGATTCTATCGCTCACAAAAGAGGTTTAATTTAATTATTGCCATAACAAATCAATATTTAATTCATAATTATTAGGATTTTCAGGCGATAATGTCACTAGTAATATTAAGAATAATATATTGACTACTTTATTAAATGAAATGGACGGTGTCGAAAAGGGCAATTATATTCTAGTATTAGCGTGTACCAACAAACTGGATTTCATTGATGATGCTTTATTAAGACCTGGTAACATTTATCACCATTTTATTTTAGGTCATATATTTTAATAAAATAATATCATTTAGGTCGTTTCGATGTCACTTTTGGCATTGGCTTGCCCTCCTACGACGATCGATTGGACATCATTGCCAAACTGAATCCCAATCTAAATTCATCAGAAATTCAATATTTAGCACAACAAACTCAAGGATTTTCGCCTGCTAAGATTAAGAAATTAATAAGGTAAATATTCTACATTGGTTTTGACATTTTGTTAATTGGTTTTAGTGAGGCTGGTATGTTTGGCTTAAGACACAATTCTGAATTAGACCAAATTAGATTGGAACATATTCAAAGTGTGCTGGACAATTATCGGTTTTATTAATTTAAATAAATGATTTATTTAAACATTTTAAGATGAATCAAGTTATTTTCCAAAGTTTATAATTAATGAGTTGATATCATAATTAATTTTGTTATTATTATTATTATTATTATTATTATTATTATTATTATTATTATTATTATTATTATTAATTTAAAATAGTATTAATAATGGAATATATAGTTAAAAAAATAAATTTTTTGATATACATAATCCCATAACTTGGGATATTAATATCATTTGAATAAATAAATAATCAAAAATACCAACTCACAATTAATTATCATTCCCAACTTTAATTTGGGTTAGTGATAAATCAATTAATCCAACAATACCACAAACTATTGTCATCAGGTAATATATATAATCCTTTAATACATCAATATTTCTATGATGATTTTATAAATTTTTGACAAGCATATGTCTTAATCTCTTTGTTGACAACATTTACGTCTGATCATTTACTATATTAACTAATCAAAGTTGCCTAACTTAGTTTATTAATACAATTTTGTTTATTTAGGTATCATTGAATAAAGGATCTAAAGATATATTAAACATTTGAATAAATTAATAAATGTTCATATTTGAATATACTTTATTTACTTTGGCTTGGATATTTTTTTGAACTTTATTCAATATATTCTTATTCGAATGATTAATTCAATAGATGATTGATTAAAATAACAACAATTATCTATCATGGTTATTATATTTTTAAAATTTTTCCAATTATTTTTTTAAAATACCAATATATACCCTAATTTGATGAGTTATTTTTTCTCCATATTGACTTTCACCAACATTTTACTCTATATTGGTATTATCAATTATTTTAATTAATTTGCAATTTTGAGATATTTTTAATCTGAAATTTTAAGTTAAATACATCAATCAACATTAGAAATACTCTATTATCACAAATTCCCATAATTTCAAATTATTTGAAATTAATTTGAATAGTTATTGTTTCAAAATGATTAATTCTTAATAAACTTTAATATAATTAATTCAAAAAATGATATTACAGAATAGATTAAAATATATAAAACATGAACATATTTATCCTATAAAATCTTATTCTACATGTGTCAATCCTCATTCAAAAATTATTAATGAATTTTTATTAAAATCCAATGTGTATAATTTCCCTATAAATTCTAGAGAATTATCCAAACTGAATAGAGATAGTAATAATCAAATTATAGAATTCTAAAGCCAATTATATTGTCAAACAAATTATTTCCCAACTGAAATTGAAGAGTAAAGATGCTGAAATGGCTTGGAAACTTTACCAACAGTTAAGCAGTTTGGAAGGTGACAAATTTCTCAACCCTATAAAACCACAGTTCGACACATTGACGAGGGAAGGATATGATCGCGTATTGCAACTGAGTGAAACATTCGAAGAATTGAAATACCACCTGACTTCGAAAATTTGTAAATTGAAAATGCAGAGTTTGTTTAGATCAGATAGACCGAGTGAGGCGGATTCATTCGTTGAGAGGATTATCAATTCCCATCTGGATTTAATTACTACCGAATTGAGTAATCAACCCGTTAAGGGTTATTTCGATTCTCAAAATATTGTAAATGCTTTTAATTCTATAACTAAGTTGTTTGCTTTGGGCGTTCAGTGGGATATTCACTCGTTGATAATTTTGACTAAGATTAATTTAAAGATGGGTAAATGGAAGCAATTTGGTCAAATTTACAAATTAATTTTGACTAATTTCCAGTCTGAATTGAAAGGGAAGTACTTTAAGGAGATTTTGAATGAGGTGCTGTATAAACAGCATTGGATGCTGGCTGAGAAATTAATTAAGAATATGAAAAGGTCAGGTTATCCTCCAAATATGGTTACTCTTACGATATTGATGAATTCGTAGCTAAAGTTGATTAGTAAGAGTGCTAAATTGCATCCTCAGAGGGTCCATTGTATTGATTCCTTTTATAAGCATTTGATTATGAATCGCAATATTCAGTTGGATTCGCATCTTCAGCTGAGTTTCGCCAGATGGTTCTGTAAGGTGAGCAACTTCAAAGGAGCCAAGTTCATCATAAATCATATTGATAATAACAAAGATCATGGCCGTTTCATATTATTAGAAGGTTATATCAATCACAATAAAATCCACGATCCTTTAACTTTGTATGATCAAATGCAGAGAGATAAGATTGGTAACGATCTCAGAGTGTTCAAATTGATCCTAAACGTATTTTGGGGCTCTCAACTCAGTCTGGGCAAATTTGAATCATTTCTCAGTCCCATTGATAAAACACCGAGTATTGGAAGATTGAGCCTAGTGTTGGGTTATCTCATCAACAAACTACGAATTTACGACGTTTATAAGCTGTATAAGAAGCAAGTGAACCATTGCAACCTTGAACCCGATATTTTCACATACTCCACTCTTTTCAAGGGACTACTTTCGGCAGGACTTGGAAATCTGCATCCACCTGAGGGACTTGAGGAAGGATGGCTCACCATTGCCCAAGATTTGTACTAAAAGCTCCAACAAAATCCCAAATTAGTGATTAATTTACCCGTGTATAATTCCATCCTCAATACAATCTCATACTTTGGCGATTGGCAACATGTGCAAAACATCTATCAAACTATTCTGGACAACGATTTAGAATCTAATCCCAGAACCTTATACCCTGTGATCAGAATGCTACTTAGTAATGTCCCTAACTCAGAATTACCCAATACTTTAGACCTATTACCATCCTTTTTATCCACTCCTTTCTACAACGCCATGATCGATGCCACTCTACGCGACAATGACATCTCTGGCGCAATATTGGTGCTCAACCACCTAGTCAATCATTCTACCCGCAAACCCAACGCTCTCACATAAAAAAGCATCCTCATCAAAGCTGGCAAATTGCATGGCATCCTAAAGATCAAGCTCCTACTCCAGCAATGCCAAAATCACGGAATCGAATTCAACTGTACAATGCACGAAGCTATCATCAAATCCATGCTCGATCTGCCCAAATCTATGGACTATGATGAAATTATGCTTAAAGTGAATATGCTCAGAAAGGTTGAGGAGGTGGAACTTGATGAAGAACTAGATTTATCAGAATTTGATACTGATGGTGGGGATTTTTTGGGGGAAGATACTTATCATGAGAGATTGTCATCTGGGAGGATCAATCAGTTAATTTATGACGCTTATTTGAGTGTTGTCAAGTTCCACGAAAGTAATTAATATTTACTTAATAATAAAATAAATTTATTTAATTATGTATAAAATTACCCACCCCCAAAAATTCAACAATTTTAATGCAATTATTAAAAAAAAATTTAAATTTTCCAATTAAAAAATTTGAATTTCCCACAAATTTTCCAATCCACTAACTACTATAAATTGATAGTTAAGCTATTGACAAGTTGAAAGGGGTTTCTTATAACCCTCACTCGACGAATAATGGCACCTCAAAGGCTTGTCTATCTATGACATGTCCCGGATTGTTATTTGTCCTCTATCTCGAGTTTCATTGTATGTGCTAAGCTTGACTGCTCTGTGAAGATCTATTAACCTCCAAGTCACTTTTCTTACATAGTGGCTGCCCACACTTTGTATACCTGTGTCCTCTGGTTCTTTCTCGTTTTAAGATCACCATCTCATGTCTGTTTACTTTTGCCTACATCTGTTTTATATACTCCTTTAGCGAGAAATTAAGTGAATTGGGTCCTGTCCCAGGAATTACTACGGTTATCCACTTGGATGAATTGGAAATATACTATATGCTTTGTAACTATTACGTATACTTGGTAATTACTAAGTGATACGGCGGTTTTATTATGTCATCCCATAAGTTGTCGAATAAATCCTTTCCTCATAAAAAAAAAAAAATTGACAAGTTGAAAAACCCTACAAAAATTCGATATTTTTACAAATTTTTTAATAGATTCATTATGCCTGGTCACCAGATTAACTCTGCTTCAATCGCTATTAAATATAGGTAATTTTATGTATTTAAAAATGATAGGATTTGATAATTAACTTGAGTGATCATTAGAGACGAAATTAAAAATACCATCACTTCCAAGAACATCCGTCCCAAATTGGTGAGTTTCTTAGCCAATGAAGACCCTGCTGCCCAGATGTACGCCAACTGGACCGCTAAAACCTGTGCCGAAAGCGGTATCGAGTTCGAATGTCGCAAAGTCGATAAGAAGGATTTGGAAGATAAGATCGTCGAAGCCAACGAAGATAACAGTATTCACGGTATTATGGTGTACTATCCCGTTTATGGTGATAGACAAGTAAGTTTAGTAGGACTTGGAAATCTTAATTCTTCTAATCATATCCACTTTGTTTAGGACCAATATTTGCAGAGTGTAGTGAGTGAAAAGAAGGACGTTGAAGGTTTATGCCATAAATACATCTATAATATGTACCATAATATTCGCTTCTTGGATGAAGAAAATACCAAAAAGTGTATCATTCCTTGTACTCCTTTGGCTGTTGTTAAAGTAAAATAACCATATATTTATCAATTTATTAGTTGTTAATACGTTATAGATTTTAGAGGCTATCGGTGTCTACAATACTGTCCTCCCCTACGGCAACCGCTTACACGGAAAGACCATTGCTGTTATCAACAGAAGTGAAGTTGTCGGTCGTCCCTTAGCCGCTCTCTTAGCTAACGATGGTGCTAAAGTCTACTCCGTCGATATCAATGACATTTTGGAATTTAACAGAGGTGCTGGTATCAAGATGTCCAAGCATCAAGTAATTACATCTTTATATCCCTCATTACAATACATTAACAATGATTTTAGGTCACTGAAACTGATTACAAGCTCGAAGATGTCTTACCCAAGTGTGATGTCGTTATTACTGGTGTCCCTACCCCATCCTACCAAGTCAACACTGAACTTCTCAAGGAAGGAGTCGTCGCCATCAATTTCTCATCCCACAAGAACTTCTCCCCTGACATTAAAGAAAAAGCCTCGATTTACGTTCCCTCTATTGGTAAAGTCACTATTGCCATGTTAGAGCGCAACCTCTTACGTCTCCACGACTACTACAACAAGCAATAGCTTGCCCCATCCTAATTATTAATTTTATTTCCAATTTCTAGACTAATAAATTATTTTTGATTAATTGATTATTATTTGGGACTAGGAAATCATCAGCAAGTTTTTTAATGGATCATCACCTCCAATATTCTTCTCAATCTGAGTGGATTCTGAGAGTTTTTAAGGAACAAAATGATACATTTGTCAATTTGAATTTGAATTACGGTTCAATTCTAACCAGCTTTAAAATGAGTAATTGTAGTAATACAAATAACTGTCTAATTATAAAAAAATATTATTAAATTTATTGTAAAAATCATTTCTAATTCAATTAGGATGAAATTTTCACTATAAATTATGAAAAAATATATATCTATTAATATTATTTATAATTAAAACGTATATTTGATTAATAATTAATCTCATAAATTTAATAATGAATATTGTATATGCTATATTCAAATCAATATTATTTTATTTAATTATTTAGTCATTATATTTTATTCATTTTAAATAGTAATAATTTTTAATTGAATTATTACAATTAACTTTTTAAATAATTTTAATTATATTTAAATAAAATCTAAATAAGAAAAAAATTTAAGTAATATGGTTAACAATTAGCAATATGAAATTCAAATTCAATATTTTTTGAATATAATATATTTATTTATTTTTATTCAAAAATACTTAATATTTCAAAAGCATTAAAATTTCACAATTTACTATTAACTCATTTGAATAATTAAGAAATTGAAACTAATTTGATCAGTAGCTTTAAAACATTAAAATATATTTAATTGGTCCAAAATATTGAAATATTAAATCAATTTGAATCAATTAATTAATTGGTTAAAATATATTTTCATTATTCTAATTTTATCAATTTTTATATGATTTTATTTAAAATTGAAAATTTTATTATTTTATATAATTGCTAATATAAATATTAATAATATTAAATATTATAATAATATATACAGTTTATAATTAAAATTCAAATATATGGGAATAATTATTTGTTAATATATAATAATATATAATTAATAAAAATATTATAATACATTATATTATATATTAAATATTTAAATATATCTATTTTTGATTTCTATTTAAATAAAGTTATAACTTTAATATATAATTTCATTTGATTAAAATATATTATAAATTATATAAAATAGATTATTTATTATTAATATCAAAATTATAGAATTTTTCTAAATAATATTATATTTATTA
>JNEM01013627.1:0-10034 GCA_000697335.1 Conidiobolus incongruus B7586
TTATTATTAATATATTAAATCATTTTTTTAATATTTTTAAAGATAAATTAACTATCTATAATAGCTTTAAAAACTTTTACAGATATAAAAATTATATTAAAAATATAAATAACTATCTTAATTTAATTTTAATAAAGATTTAAAAGATATCTTTAAATTAGTAAATTTTTTTAGAAATATCTATTTCAATTTGATAGTTAACTTATTATAAGATTAATCTTAAAAAATTTTTAACAAGATAACTCATTATAAAAATACAAACTTTTAAACTATTATAAAAAACCTTTAAAAAAATATCACCTAAGGTTAAATTAAATTAATAAAAAAAAGCTTTTTTAACTCAAATAAAAAATTTCAATAAAATAATTAATTAAGAAATTTAATAAGATATATTTAAATATATTAAATATAATTAAAAAAAATCCACAAGTTATTATAATGCTTTAATTTTTAAATAAAGCTTTAATTAGAGAATAAAAATTATTTTAATATTATATTTTTTTCTAATATGATTAATATTATAATTATAATTAATAATATCTTATATACTATGGCTAAATTTTTTTATTTAAAAAAATACTCTTTTAAAAATAAATTTAATTTATTTAAATCTTAAATAATAGATATTTTTATTTTATGATGTTATAAGAAAATTTTTATTAAAAAAGTTAAATCTTATTTAAAAATTAATATAGGTTGTTATTATTATCATCATGGTGGTAAATACCAATATAATATAGAGGAAAACTTAATATAAGAGTAATATAACACAGAATATGATATTATAATATAGCTATAGTATGCAAATATAAACAAAGTTTAATTAAGCTTCAAACTGGGATAAGTCACTGATATATTAAGATTTATACTAGGTAGTGCTAATATACTATAATATTGATAGGATATAGTTTTAAACTTAAAAATAATAAAAAAGATAAGAAATAATAAGTATTAAAAAGAAAAAAAAACATAGTTTATTAGATAATTTAATATTATTTATATAATTAATTTAGTTATAAAAGTATAAATTAATTAAATATTTTATAATTAATTAAATTATATGAAAGTATATATAAGAATTTTAAGAACTGGTCTTTTAATACTCTCCTAGTAAATTTCTTAAAAGAAATATACTCTTTAGATTTTTATTAATAGGTATAATATACTAAGATATTTTTAATATTTTCTAGGGGTTCTTAAATAGCATTTTTAATAGGATAACTTATCTATTTTATATAGAAATAAAGTTTATTCCTAATAAATTTAGATTTAATTATATAATCAATATAATATTTTTTTTCTCTATTTTAATTAATAATTAGATCTAATTTTGGGGTTTTTAATTAATTAAGAAAAGTATTAAAATCTTTAAAATAAGGTTTGATTTTGGATATATAAAAAGTAAAGTTAATCTTTAAAATTGGGGGTAATTCTAAGATAATATTTTTAAAATTTGAATCAATAGATTAAATTTTATAAAGACCATAATATAATAGCAGGTATTTTAGATTTAAGCTAAATTTGAGTAAGATAGGTTTAAAGGTAGATTATTCTAAGTATATAAACATATTAATTTTATATTTAAGAGAATTCCTAGATAACTTTAAATATTGTTGTTCTATAATCTTTTAATTCTCTTCTAAGTTAAATTTAACAAAGGAATTAATATGTTTAATATTAAATTAAAATTCAACAACATCTAAAGATAAATTGATTTAAAATTTTAAAATGATTATTAAGTTAAGATGTTTATTATAATTGATGAAATAAAAGCTAAAACTTGTTGATTTATTAATAAAAGTATTGAATAAATATTAAAGTTGATAGATATAAGTATCTTAATTTAACTGATTAATGTTAATTTAAGCTTTAATCATTTATTTTAAGGTTTTAATAGTTTTTTCAGCAAGTTTATTGGTTTAGTGATAATTAGTAATAAATATAGTTAAATTAATCTTAAAGGAAAAAGATAATAACTTTTAAAATTAAGAGTTGAATTATATATCTCTTTTAAATATATTAGTTTGTAGAATTTTATAATAGGTAAAAATATTAGAGAATAATAGTTTTGTAATATTTTTAACTATAGAAGTTTTGAAATAAAGAATAAAATAAGTATATTTAGAGAATAAATCAATTACAACTAGTAAGTTATCATAACTAATTTTTAATTTAAGGATTTTTATAAAATTAAATTAAATTTATTATTAAGTTTCATTAGGGATTTATAGGGGAATAAGTTTATTATATTTTAATTAGGTATTATATTTAATTCTTTAAGATATATTATAGGTATTAATATATTTCTAAATTGATTTAATTAAAGAAAATTAGTAATATTTTATTTTAATTCTCTTAGCAATTTTTAATTAGTTTTAATATTCTTTATTAAGTAAGTTATAACACTCATTAAATATTATTTGTTAAATTTTAGGAATATTAGGGATATATAAACAATTATTATAATATAGTATGTTATTAATGATTTTAAATCTTTTGACATATTTTAATTAGTTTTCTAATAGTTTAAAGAGTTCTTCTTTAATTAAAATAAAGAAATCATTATTTGGTAATACTATTTAAAATATTATAATAAATTTTTTATTTTCTTTATTAATAATTATTATGTTAATATCTGTTGGGTTTTTATAATTAAAATAAAAAAATAAATATGTAAGATTTTTTAACAAAGTATCTATAACATAATTTTATTAACCTAAGAGATATTAGATAAAGAAAAAATAAGCTTAAATAATTTTAATTTATTTAGCTTATCTTTTTAATAAATAGTTTTGAGTATTTAAGTAAATAAGTGATTTATAATTTATAAATGCTAATAAAATTAAAAGATAAAAAATAAAATAATTTTTAATTATTTCTACTAAAGCAAAGAGTTTTTGTTTATAAACTAGGTATTTTAGTTTAGCTAGCTTTATTTTTCTTAACTAGAATGTTATAAGCTTTAAGATAGTGTTTATAAGGTTAAACTTAATTTTCTCCCTTATTTATTATTTTATTTTATAATTAATATATAAAATATAAATTAAATTCAAATTAAATTAACTATCTACTAATTATAAAAGAATTAGAGTTAAAAAAATAATAATAAGTAGTTTAAGATTAAAAATAAATAAAGCAAGAGTATTAATAATATAGAAAATTAAAACATTTATATAAAAGATATATAGTAGGGTTTATTTCAAAAAAAATGTTTTTCTCAAAAGATTAATTAAAGAAGCTATTAGATTAACAAAAGAATCAATGAAATCTTTAAAATAATTTAATAATTTAAGTATAAACATAAGTTGATCTTTGTTTATAAATATAGTAAAGGCTTTTATATTATTAAGTTTAGTTAGATTAATGTTAATTCCTTAAAAAGAAACAATATAACTATAGAAGGAGATAAAAGAAACATTAAAATATATTTTGATAGCTTTAAAAATAATATATATTCTTGAATAATTTATAAAACTTAATTTAAATATTAGATATATTTTTCTTTAGTTTTTAAATAGATTAAAATATCATCAAAATAAGTAATAATAAAGTTATTAAAGATAAAGTTAAAAAGGGAATTGATGAATTAGGTGAAAATTGCAAAAATATTATATAATTAAAAGTTTATAATAATAAATTTATAATAAACTAATAAAATATTGAAGATAATTAAGGGAATAGAATTTTCTTTAATTTTAAAATTATAATATTTATTTCAAATATTTAATTTAATAAATATAATAGATTTAAGTAATTTATCTTTAATATTATAAGTTTTAATAATCAAGTTTTATCTTTAATAGTTTTAGAGTTTAAAACATAATTATTAATATATAGTCTCTAACCACCATTAAACTTTTATATAAAGAAGATAATAGATTTTTATAATAAAGAAAAAAGTTTAATATATCTATTTTCAAGTAATTTTTAGATTTCTTCTTTTAAAGTTTAATATTATTTAAGAGATAAATGATAAGTAAACTTTAAGTATAATTATATACCTAAAAGAAATTTAATTTTATGTTTAATATACTAACTTGTAAAAATAAATCATAAAATCAAAATATATATATTTTAATTAATAATTAAAACAGTTGTATATATTAGATTACTTGAAACTATAATATATAATTAAAGTATATTATTTAATAATAAATAAATATATTTAAATATATTTAATAAACTATTAGCAAAAATATTAACCTTTAATATTTAACTAAGGTGAGTTATAAATTTGTGGGTTTTTGAGATAAAAGGATATATTTAATAATATATAACTATATCTTTTTTCTCTCTTTGTTATTATTTTATATAGTATTTTATAAATATACTAAATTTTTTTTATTAATATCATTATACTTAAATCCCACTCTAAAAAAATCTACTTGTATATTAATTAACTTTATAAAAAAGATAAATCAACTTGTAATATTGTTAGAATTATTAGTGTTAGTTAGTCTACTATAGTTAAAGTTGTTAAGAATAGCAATAAAGAAACATTTAAACTTAAACCTAAATATACTAAAATTATAAATAAATATAATAAGAAGTATATTTGTAGGTTGGTTAATATAAGCAAATATAGTATTGCTATAGAAATACAACAAGAATTATAAAACTATACAAGAATATTAGTTAACATTAATATTATTATATATATTTTATATTAACATAGATACTACTTACATCTTAAGAAAAAATACCCTTAATTAAAGAAATCCTATTATAAAGCTAGGTAAGAGTTTAAATGTCATTATTAATATTAAACTAAAACTAATTAGAGTAAGGTTATTTAATTTAATGAAACTAAAATATACTTTAGTAGATTTGATAGAAAAGTTAGATATTTTAAAAAAGATACAAAACTACTTTATAATTATTATGTTAATTTTACCTAAAAGTATAATAATAGGTTAATTATTATTTAAGGTTATATATTATTTTTAGGTGTAAGATATCTTTATAAAGTTAATAGGGGAATTAATACTAAAATATACTAAAGTATTTTAAACAATAAATTGAAAAAAACTATTGAATAATATAAGTTAAATAAATTTGATATTATTTTCTAATAAGATAATACCCTTTGTTATATTATAGCTTCTATTACCAAATAGCTTAAAAATAACAAGATAATAGTTATGAAGTAGCTTCTTTAATCTTTTAACATTAATCTAATTAAACACTTTTGGGATTAATTAAAAAAAGTTATTAAAGCTTTCCTCCCAGCAAAAAATTTAAATCAACTTTAAAAATATATTCAAGAAGTAAAAAATAAGATTAACCCTTTTTAGTGTAAGAAGTTAGTTGATTCTATACCACACAAACTTAAAGAAGTTAGAAAAGCTAAAGATAAATACCCTAGGTTTTAATTTTTTTTATCACTAAAAACCTACAAATTTATAACTCACCTTAAGTAAAATTTAAAGGTTTATATTTTAGCTAATTAATAGCTAAATATTGTTATTTAATAATATATATAACTAATAATTATAATATATTTTAATTATTTAATTTAGGTTTATTTTATTAAAAATTAATTAAGTTATTAGTAAAAATATAAGTGTTTTTAATTTTATAACTTACTTTTGCAGGTTAGTGTATTATATTTTAAAGATAATTTACTTATAGGTTTAAAAACATTAATAAATTAACTTACTATATTATATAAAAAAGAGTTATTAGTTATAACTTTATTGAAATCAACAAATAAAGTATTACCTTGAATTTGAAATAATAGGAAATTTTTTAATTTCTGATTTTTCAAACATATTATTAATTTGAAATAAATAAATATATATAAAGTTAATAGGATATTATATATTTTTAATATATATATATATATATATATATATATATATATATTAGTTTTTTTGATTAAAAAATTAACTTTTTAAAATTGGTTGTTTAATTTAATCATACTTAAACTAAATAGTGATCATTAAAAGTTTTTTATTTTGGTATCAATAAAACTTAACCATAAACCCTCTAAAATTATTCAAAATTTACAAGCAGCTTTTAGTAATAAAGTATTATCTAAACCAACAATTTATTGCTAGGTAAATTATTTTAAAGCTAGGAAAGAAACTATTTAAAACCTGTTAAAATCTAAAAGACTAACTTCAACTATCACTTTTTCAATTATAAATAGAGTGAAAAAATATATTGAAAAACACCTTTTTATTTTAGCTAGAGAATTATCTAAGCACTTTAATATTAGTTTTACAAGTATTTTATATATTTTAAAATATATATATATATATATATATATATATATATTAGTTTTTTTGATTAAAAAATTAACTTTTTAAAATTGGTTGTTTAATTTAATCATACTTAAACTAAATAGTGATCATTAAAAGTTTTTTATTTTGGTATCAATAAAACTTAACCATAAACCCTCTAAAATTATTCAAAATTTACAAGCAGCTTTTAGTAATAAAGTATTATCTAAACCAACAATTTATTGCTAGGTAAATTATTTTAAAGCTAGGAAAGAAACTATTTAAAACCTGTTAAAATCTAAAAGACTAACTTCAACTATCACTTTTTCAATTATAAATAGAGTGAAAAAATATATTGAAAAACACCTTTTTATTTTAGCTAGAGAATTATCTAAGCACTTTAATATTAGTTTTACAAGTATTTTATATATTTTAAAATTTAAACTAAAATTAATAAATAAAAATATAAAATAGGTACCTTATAATTTAACTAAAGCTTAAAAAAAAGTTAGAGTAGCTATTGCTAAATAAAACCTATTGAAATATTACTAAAAGCCTAGACTTTTACAATGAATAATTATAATTGATGAATCTTAGATTTTTATATATAATCCTTTACTAAAACACAAATCAAAATGTTGGATTAAGTTAAATCAACCCCCTCTATAAATCCCTTTAAATAAATATTTTGTTAATAAACAAATATTAATTATTGTAATAGATTATAGTGGTATATGCTATTCTTATTTAGTTCTTGAAGGAAAATCAATTAATAGTAAACTATATATTGCTTTTTTAAATAAAAGTATTTGTAATTGGTGTTCTCAATATAATTTGAGAAGACTTATTATTTTACATGATAATTGTAAAATACATAAATCTAGAGCTATAAAAAACTTTCTAATTAAAAATAACTAGAAAAAACTACCACATCTAGTATATTCCCTTGATTATAACCTATGTGATTATAATTACTTTAGGCAATTAAAAAACCAGCTTACAAGAAAGAAAATTTCTGCAGAAAAATTTAATTGGTTTGTGAAATATCAAATTTCAGTCTTTAATAAAAAGAACTGTTTTTTAAGTGTTAGAAGTTTGGTAAAAATATAGCAAAAAGCTATTAATAATAAAAGAAACTATTAAATTTATATTATATATTTATTTTTATATATTATATATTCAAATGTTTATTTATTTTTAATTGCAAAAAATTCTCATTATTAAAAATACAGAATAATATTAATAGATAAATAATAAATAAATAAATATCTTTATTAATTATTAAGGTTTTTAATTAGTTTTTTACATTAGTTTTAATTATAAAAATAAAATTATTTGATACAATTATAGAGTTGGAATTAGATTGAGTAGTTAGTGGTTTTATAATAGGGTAATATAAATTTTTTAAGACTAATTCTATTAATTTCTTTTAAAATATAAATAAAATAAATTTTTAACCTTTTAGAGTAATATTTATAGATAGAAAACTATAGTATTTAAATTAATTTTAACCTAGTATAAAATTTTAATTAATATTACTAACTATTAATTTAATATATTGAGAGTAGTTAAAAAATTATGATAAGTATTTAGATATAGTGTTAGATATTTGTTCTATCAAATTATTAACATATTTAGTTATTAAATTGCTTTTTTAAATAAGTAAAGATAGTTTTATAATAATCAAAAAAGAAATAATTCAACTAAAACAACTAAAGTTAATTAAAACATTAACAAGTATATCTATAAAATATCTAGTTAAAACAAATAATAAGATGATAATTAAAAGTAAAGAATTATTAAATAAATTAGTTACTAGAATATTTTTAGTTTCTAGTGGTTTAATTAATTAAATCACTTTAGTATATATAATTTAATTTGTTAAATCATTAGTTTATTAGAACTTTTGTAGATTAAATTATAATCTGCTAATTAATTATGAAAGAGGTGATTTTAAGATAATATTAATATTATTCAAGTTTAGTTTGTGGTTAATAGATTAAAATTATTAAAAATTAAACAGATATTATTTCTTAAGAAATTACTTATTAACTCTATAATTAACCTATATTTTTTAGTAATAATAATAACCTTTATTTCCTCTCAAGAAGGTTTTAACTTCTTCACTAAAGGTTTTCTTATAAAGCTTTAAAATAAAAACATTTATCATTTGAGATTTAAGTAAGCTAAAGTAGGTTTTAAAAGATTAATTCTTAAGGTGGGAAAATTTAGTTATAAAGTAAAAAATATCATCAATCATAATTTCTATATCACAAATGTTAGAAAAAGATATATTATTAAAATATTCTTTGTTAACTAACCAGAGTTTTATTTAAAGGTTGAGATATTATAATAACTTATAGATTTGTTTTTCTTTAGTGATATTTAATATATTTAAATATATTTTATTAAATTTCTCAATTAATTACCTTATAGAAATTTTTTATTTAAGTTAAAAATGCTTTTTTTTATTAATTGAAATTAATTTTTTGGTAATTTTTTTTAAGGGTTTTTTCCAATTATTTAAAGGTTTGTATTTTTGTAATAGGTTATCCTTTTAAAAAATCATTAGGATTAGGTTTGTAATAAGTTAACTACTAAATATAATTAGATTTTTTTAAAAAAAATAATTAATTTAATGGTATTCTTTAAATCTTCATCAAGAATTAAATTAAAATAATTTTTTATATTTTTAAGATAGTTTTCAAACCTGTAGAAGTTTTTAGAATTTTTATAAGTAATTAATTTGTCTTTAAAAATATTAAAAAGATAGTTTAATAAATTAACTATAGTAAAGTAATTAGTTTATTAGATTTAAGCTTTTTGAGTTATATTTTTCTTAACTAAAAGTTGTTTAATATAAGTTTCTTAGAGGGTAATAAGTTTTTAAAGACTAAAGTTTTAAATTTACTTAGTAATTAAATTATCATCATTATTAAAATAATATAATGGTATTTTTTTAATATTATTATAATGTATAATATTAAATTAAAGTAAAATAAATTATAAATAAAATTTAAAATAATAATAAATAGATTTGATAGAAGTAATTATAAATTTTTAATAGGTTTTTAATAGTTTTATAGCTATTATTATATAAATATAGTGGTAAATACTAATATAATATAGAGGAAAACTTAATATAAAAATAATATAATATAGAATATAATATTATTATATAGCTGTTGCATGCAAATATAAACAAAGTTTAATTAAGCTTCAAACTGGGATAAGTCACTAATTTATTAAGATTTATATTTGGTAGTGCTAATATATTATAATTTTTATAGGATATAGTTTTAAACTTAGAAATAGTAGAAAAGATAAGAAATAATAAGTATTGAGAGGAAAAAAAACCTAGTTTATTATATAATTTAATATTATCTATATTATTAATTTAGTTATAAAAGTTTAAAATAATTATATAATTTATAGTTAATTGAATTATATGAAAATATATATAAGAATTTAGAGAACTAGTCTCTTAACAATTATTATTAAAACACTTAAATTAACTATAAAGCTAATAAATATCACTTAATAAAATAATATTAATTTAACCTATAATAATTTTAATTTACTGAGCACAAATCTAATTTAAATAATATTAATATAATTTTTAAATTATTATTTTCATAATTCATCAACAAATCTTAATTTAATCTATAAAAATTTTAATAGATTAATAATATTATAAATTAAATTATATATATTAGAATAAATTTAATTTATTAAATTATTAGAAATTAAAAATATTCTAGTAATTAATTTGTTTTATAATTTTTTACCATTATTTATCACTTTATTATT
>JNEM01013638.1:0-15516 GCA_000697335.1 Conidiobolus incongruus B7586
ATAAATAGGAAATTATATATTTTTAAATTATATATATATATCATTATACTTTTTGATTAAAAAATTAATTATTTAAAATTGGTTGTTTAATTTAATTATATTTAAAATAAATAATAATCACCAAAAGTTTTTTATTTTAGTATTAGTAAAACTTAACCATAAACTTTTTAAAATTATTTAAAATTTATAATTAGCTTTTAATAATAAAGTATTATTTAAATTAACAATTTATTATTATATAAATTACTTTAAAGTAAAAAGAGAAATTATTTAAAACTTGTTAAAATTTAAAAAATTAATTTTAACTATTATTTTAATAATTATTAATAAGGTAAAAAAATATATTAAAAAATAGATTTTTATTTTAATTAAAAAATTATCTAAATACTTTAATATTAGTTTTAAAAGTATTTTATATATATTAAAGTTTAAACTCAAATTAATAAATAAAAATATAAAATAAATACCTTATAATTTAACTAAAGCTTAAAAAAAAGTTAAAATATCTATTATTAAATAAAACTTACTAAAATATTATTAGAAACTTAAGCTTTTATAGTGAATAATTACAATTGATGAATTTTAAATCCTTTTGTATAATCCTTTATTAAAATATAAATCAAAATATTAAATTAAATTAAATTAACTTTTTCTACAAATCCCTTTAAATAAATATATTGTTAATAAACAAATGTTAATTATTATAATAAATTATAATAGTATATGTTATTCTTATTTAATTCTTAAAAGAAAATCAATTAATAATAAGTTTTTTATTATTTTTTAAATAAAACTATTTTTAATTAGTGTTCTTATTATAATTCAAGAAAACTTATTATTTTATATAATAATTATAAAATATATAAATTTAAAGCTATAAAAAATTTTCTAATTAAAAATAACTAGAAAAAACTATTATATCTAGTATATTCTTTAGATTATAGCTTATATAATTATAATTGCTTCAGGCAATTAAAAAACCAGCTTGCAAAAAAGAAAATTTTTATAAAAAAATTTAATTGGTTTGTAAAACATTAAATTTTAATCATTAATAAAAAGTATTATTTTTAGGTAATAGATCTTTGCTAAAAATATAGCAAAAAGTTATTAATAATAGAAAAATCTATTAAATTTATATTATATATTTTTTATATATTATATATTAAATTATATATTTATTTTAAATTACAAAAAATTCTCATTATTTAAAATATAAAATAATATTAATTAATTATAAGTTGATTCAAATAATTATATCAATATCATAAAATTATTAATGTTATTATAATAAGGTATTTAAACAATATATAAATTATCTTTACTAGATATTTGTATAATAGTCTATATAAAAATGATAATGCTTTTAAGAGACAAAATTTTCTGTTTTTTTTTCAAAAAAATTTTATTTTAATTTTCAATTTAGAAGATTTTCAAGAAAATTATTCAAATTCCATCTTGTTAATACAACAAATGATATTTATTGAATCAAATAGCTATAT
Organism: Conidiobolus incongruus B7586; assembly: GCA_000697335.1. Classification (NCBI taxonomy): domain Eukaryota; kingdom Fungi; phylum Entomophthoromycota; class Entomophthoromycetes; order Entomophthorales; family Conidiobolaceae; genus Conidiobolus; species Conidiobolus incongruus. The sequence goes on from JNEM01013638.1 coordinate 1,500, forward strand.
TATCAGATTGTATTTTGAAAGGTTTTGTCAAGTATGCTTTGTTCAATATGTTTAATAGATAAAATAATGTTCAAATTATTTTTTCAGATTAAAAATACTTTTAGAAAATCGATATATTCTTGAATATATATTTTAAAATAATAAACCATTTAAAAGATAAATACATATTTTTTATATATAAAATGAAAGATGGATTTACAGCACAATATTGATAAATAAAATACAGATATCTAGTAAGAATTAGGGAAAACTTATGCGGAGCTTTTAAGTGTTTGAGTATCTTCAGCAAACCCATGCTTAGGGAAATATTTTTCTATTTGCTTTTGTACGTTTCCATTTTGGTTGATTTGATTAACATAGAATATATGTTGAAGACATGGCCAATAGTCGAATATTTCAAGCATAGTATTGAGACTAACGAGACTATTTCTCTTACCACCAAATTTATAAATATAATAGTGAGGTAGTGAGAAGATGTAATCAATGTTAATCATTGAATCAATATATCGTTTTCTTTTGGGGTCGGCAGGGTATACTAATTCTACAAGGTTATCTATTAACTTAGATCTAATATATTTAAAATTTGGAAGATCTTCACCAGAGCGAGGTGACATAGGGGATGGATAATCATATGCATATATCTCTTCTAAATAATCGATCATGATCTGGTTGATTGTAATGCTATATGTCTGTAATAGAAGGAAATTTGTAACAAATAGGTTGAAATGAGGGTGATCAATAGGGAATTTTTCATTGAAGGACTTGCAATCAATTGAAACAAGGGGATGGTTGCGGATGTAATAGCTAACAGCTTTCCATTCGTCCATAAAGGCGTCTTTGTCAATAGAGTTAATATTCCTTGCTGTGTATTTGAATTTGTAAAACTTCTCAGTTAGAGCGCATGTAAAGCAGTAAAGCTCCATTGATAGATATCTAAGATATTGATTCAACTCATCTTGAGAAATATTGAATAAATTTCGGTCATACTTTTTCACCATGGATTCAATTACAAGAAAGCTATGGTAATGATCATAGGATTTATCCCAATCTTCTCGAGTAGGTCGGACAGTGCGAGGGATTCTGGCGGTAGTATAAATATATGCATCTGTTCTTTTTGCCATAGCCCATGTTGCCTCCAATTCTCTTTGGTACATCAGACTAGATGCTGATTGACCTCTGGATGGAGCTTTGTCTACTCCCAACATTTGTAGTTTTCTTATTGCCTGAAGGTTATGCAAGCTGCCTTCACTACCAAGTCCATTTTGTAATTCTACATCAGCCAAAAGGATCAAGGCTTGTATGTTTAATAAGCTGGTATCATGAGTCTGTGTAGACAATAAATATCTAGCTAACTTGTAAAATTGGTTATCTTTGATACTTGGAAATATTTTAGATCTATTCTTTCGAAGAAGAATTAGTTGCCCAATCAAATATGTTACATATAATATTGGAGTATAAAAAGGTTTACATTTAAAGAGTAATTGAAGATGTCGTAAATTAATAAAAGGATAGCTGCTATAAGAATATTTGACATAAGTTCCAAAGAATAACTTTAGTTGAGTTGAGGATACCCTATCGTAAACTGGAGGTTGAGAAGAAATGGAGCTATCAACATTTATGTTATAACTGAAGCTAGGCAAGTGGTTTAAATTTGGAGATTTAAATTTGTTAAATGTTCTCTTTCCTAAACCTTGAGAGATAAAATTGAGAATAGAAAAATCCATATCTACTCCATACTCCCTGTTGATATGGTTTAAAAGAATTTTCTCCAGAGCTTTCATCCGAGCTTCTAATTTGTCTTGTTTCGTAACAACTTCATCCTCATAGCGGACTGCTGTATAGGTACATTCACGACCTCGTTTGGAGCATCGTTCACAAGGATTTCCCTTAGTACATTTCTTTTTAATAATTCGACACCTATCACAAGCTAACATTATAATTTAAATATAACTGAAATTTAAGAATAATATAAATTTAACTTGTATGCTTATTATATGAAAGAGGAATAACCTAAATTAACTAGTCAGCATAATTTTTTGATCTTGTCCCTAACCAAGTTGTTTTTTGATAATTAGAATTTCTTATTTGCCTAATTTGGAATAGTTTGTTCACGTAATTCAAATTATATATTTTAATTACAAATACAAACGATTATATTCAGAAAATTTGATCAAAATTTAAAATTTTTAAATTATATAGAATTAATTCCACATAATTGAATTCATTTAAATATTATACTTTATTTGAAATATTTAAGATAATATTTCATTTGAGTATAATTGGTTATTTATTCTTCAAAAGTTCAACTGCAAAATAAAAACTAAAAACGACTTTACCCCCAAAAATCTGGAATAAAATCCATTCAAACTATTTAATCTAAATTCTATCAATGATATGTATATTTGTTATATGATGATCTCATCACAAGTATTATTTAATACAGCATACCTCTGAATTAAAACTAATTATATATTTAGTAAAAATGAAAATAATATTAACAAGTTAAAATTATTTGCCAGACTTTATTATATTTTGTTTTGCGGCGTTATTTAAATTTTTTACTACTCTAGTTAATTAAAAAAATAAATATTTCAATATCAGTAATAAATATATCAGTTTATATTTTAAATTATAGATCTATATATCAATTAAATTATAAATTAAAATTGATTATATTATATACATTTTCTAATTTTTTTAAAATTATGCATAATATATTTATTAATGCTAAATGCATTTATATAATTGACTCATTTTTATATAACATTTCAAATGTGGCGCACTAGCTCAAAATTCCGAAAGAGTTATTACAATTGATTTAACACTACCAATTTCTTATTTGATTAAATGTACAAGTATATTTGACAAATTTATAAATTAAAAGTGATGAGCATAGGAATAGCCATTTAATTAGATATAATATTTATTAACATTAATCAACAATTAAATTTGTTAATATTTTATATACCGCAATATTGAATAAAAATTAGATTAGATATCATTACAAATGATTAATATGAAATACATTGATTTTATTATATAGTTTTTTTATTCAAAATGATAGTTAAAATGGCAAAAGCATATTGTAACTTTTAATATAACCATATTAATATTATCAAATATGATATCAAAATGATATAAGACCAAAAATAATTATTAATTATTTTTATTTTTATCAATTATTAATTATTTATTCAAAATTTATATAATTATAATCAAAATAAAAATAAACTCAATATTTGTTAATTAAAAAAAAACTTAATTATTATTTATAAAAATTGCACCACATAAAAAAAAATTATATTTTTTTTAAAGTTTCACAAATCTTTTAAAAAATTTTAATTTAAAAATTTATAAAAATTCATAAAAATTAACCACATAAAATTTATTTTAATAATACTGTATAAGTTTTTAAAGAATTTCATTTTCTTTGTTTTTCCTTATTTAGAGTTGATATATTATTGAATCTTAATATTTAAACATAATATTATATTAATAGTTGTATTGTATTTAGTAACAATTTTGAATAATTCTGTTGCCAGGGTTTATTAATCCGACCGGGATTTTGTTTCAGGACTTAGTTTTAATGGATAAAATGATTAATTAAGGCAAATGCTTGAATGTTGATTCCACGATTTTAATCAAATCTCGTTTTTATTAACAAATATTTATAAGATGTAAAATTATCACCAAACAAATCCTATAGAACAATGTTATTTATCGGAATTGTTGAATCTAATTAGATAAAAATGATAAATTATTTTTTATGGATAAAGTTAAAGTTGAAAAATATCCGAATTTTATTTAATAAATATTAATACAGAAATATTGAAGGAATAAAGTACAGGTAAAGTCAAATTGGAAGTGTTAGATATAATGTATAAAAATTATAGATACTTCAATTAACAGGTCGTGCAATTCTTGGAATCATCCTTAGCGTTGGCCAAAGATCTATAGATTCATCAAATTTACTCTTGCATAATTTGGATATACTGTCCTCAGCTGCTGTGGCATACAATGTATAGTAACCTAAAACAAACGAATAATCGAGTTTCATATAGATATCGATTGACTGTTGCAGTCCGGGATCTCCAGAGCAAAGTATATTACACAAGTTAATGATGCAGGGCTTAGACATAGCAAAAATTGGATCATTCTTCATTTGCAATGAAATGTCGTAGTCATTCATAAATGTTTTGGTGGTTTGCTGGAAGTTAATGATACGCATCTGATAAATAAGATAGTTTGAGAGGTAGCCTGAGAAGTAAGGGTGATTTCTGAATGACTGAAGGAATTGGACTGCATCTATTTCGAAGAATGGGTGAGATTTTAAATAGTGTACAATATCATGGTAGGTTTCTAAAAATTCTTCGGAATTGATCGATTTTTCATCCACCTGCTTTCGGAGGTGATGTAACTGTTGCATAAGATACGCCCACATAATATATATGTTCATCAGCTGAGTAGGGTTGTCTGAAAGATCCAAGATAGACTGGGACTCCAAAAAATGCTGAGCTTTGAGTCTGATTAAGGGAGGCATATTGGAAGATACTTCTGTCACGGTATCAAACTTACATGCTACGGCCCAAGTATTCCTCCAATCTGGATTAGACTCGTCCTGGGTCATCATTTGGAGTTTTCTTACTCCATCAATCAAATGACGGTTGGATAAAAAGGCATATCCCAATTCGAGCTCAACTTTTCCAAGTAAGAATAAAGCTTGCACAATTTCTAAATCAACAGTGTCTTCTTTTAATTTTATAAGCCATCTGGCAACTTGGTAAAAATAACTGGATTGAAATAGAGGAATTGGATTAATATTATTTAATCGATTTTGAGTAACTTCTCCTACTAGATAAAGAACATTGAGCAGAGGGGAGGAATGCGGACAAGTAGAAAAAAGTTGATTCACATGGTTGATATTTACAAAAGGATAAAATAAATGAACACTTTCAATATAAGTTTGTAATAGTTGCTCCAAATAAGAGAGCGGTATGTTGAAATTAATTTGGTCTTTGGAATCCGAAAATATTGTGGTTCTGATTACAGGTAAATTAGACGAAGAAGAGGAAGGACCAGAGGAACTATTAGGGGGAGAGACAGAGTCCTTATTTTCAGAGGTAATACCATACTTGGGAAGTACACTTTTTTCGAATTTTGGTAATTCGATTTTGACACCGTGCTCCTCTTCAATAAAGCACAATAAGCTTTCTTCTAGTCTTTTTAACCGAAGCTCTAGCTTAAGTCTCTTAGGAACCACTTCATGTTTATATTTTTTAGCGTTATATTTACAGATTAGATTTTTTTCAGCGCATCTGGAGCAGGGAGTATTTCGATCACACTTCTTTTTAGCAATTCGGCATTCATCACAACTTAACATTTTGGATAATGAAATTTAAGTCAAATGTCAAATAATCAAATGAATTCAATCACTTTTCCTTCTAATTTATAGATCCACTTTATGCTCAACCAATCAATTTTAAATAATGCTTGATTTAATTTTCAGCCAATCGTCTCTCAATCCGCACTTTTTATTTTTGGAAAATAATGTGCTTTAAATTTTTCGAGTTAATCCATATATTGTAAATGTTAATATCTTAACTTTATATCCCACTTTCTACATATTTGAAGAATTCTAAAATGAGATATTATATTTAAACAGGTTTATTTATTGCAATTAAAATATTTCTCTATCCTAATTATACCATTGTTACAGAAATATAATACAATTCATTTACCAACTGAATCAATGTTTCATTACAAATTGCACAATATTTTAATATTTTACCTATTTTATAATTGTTTTAATTAATTATTAAATAGTATCCTTGAAAAAAACAAATGGAGATAAGCATAACTTTTAACCGTGGGCATTGTTGGAGTAAAGGAATAATTATGTATCATAAATTGTGTGATTATTGTTCTGTTAACACAATTATTTGGTTCATTTTATTAAATCATTCTTATCAATAATTTATTATGGAATATTTAAAGATTTCTATATAATGACTATAATATAATAATATTTAATTTGGATATAAAATAATTTTATTGTTTATATTTTGATTAAAATATTTTTAAATTTAAAACCCAGTTAATTTATTTCAACTGTAAGATAATGATAATCAGTTATACAACAAGTCAAAATTACCACCAAAGTATATTTTACCTCAAAAATTATTCATTTTTAGATTATCTCGGAGTAAGTTAGAACTTTTGAATATTTTATTTCAATGTAAAATAGATTATCTGAAATCCGATGTGATTATTGGTGCATGATTAAATTGCAGCAAATATTCGATTATTACTTTCCTCATCCATCATGTTATTATTACATAATCCATTATATTGACTAAACAACTTATATGTAAAAATCCTGAATGCCTTTATATTATGGCTCAAGCATTAAAGGAACTCATAATTTTGATTAAATTTGATTAATCTCAATGCGTATTTTTTTTTGATTAATTGTAACACGAAACTAATTTTATTAATTGCTGAAATTTGGGTTAATCTCAAACACTAAAAATTATTATGAACATGTAAAATTAATCTGGCAAAGAATTATAGCCATCCTTAAATATTCTATATATAAACATTGTCAATGATATTAATAAAATCCGTAAAAATCAAAATTAAATATTGTAAGTATCTCTTACATTGTTAAATATATTATAATTTTCAAAAATAGTCGCAATTATTCATGCATAAAATTGTTGATTTTGCAAAGTGTAATTATTTGGAAACAATTTGATATATTCCTAATTAGGATTTTACCTTTAAAATCATTTCTCCGAGATAATTAATTCCAATTTTGTTAATATTTTGAATTGATTTACTAATTTGGTTTTATATCAATTATCAAAGAAACATTTTTTTAGTACACTTAAAGTATATGAATTGTAGTTTGTTAATAAGCTCATAATCCTAAAATCTCAAAATTATCTACAATCCAATAATAAATTAAATTATATGACCTGTCAAATATATCTGAATAGAACTTTTCTCACATATAAAGAATATCAGCCAAAAGAAAGTCACAAAGAGAAGAACTTTTAAATAGCATAAATTAAGTAATTGAAAAAATGGATATTTAATAAGTTTTAAAATATTTTTTCAACTTTAGTCATTAATTCATTACAATGTACAATTTAAATTATAAGGTATTCTAGACCGAGTTAGTAAAAATTAAGTCAAATATATAAAATAATAACCTTTTTTCAATGTTTTTGATTTATATAATGTTCGATATATGTATTAATTTGAAAATTTGTATAAGAGCTTGAAATATACAACTATTATAAAATTTTAAATGTCATATATATATACCATTAAGTCAATGACATTGGCATATTATAAAATATACCTAATTAAAAAGCTGGATAAATTTACTAATCGATCAAAAATAGTAATTTCAACATTGTTAATATTTTGAGTTTTGAAATTTTTAGGAGAAAATGGTATAAAAGAATTATGAGAAATATATAATAATATTCAATAATATATTTAATACCATAATATCTAAGATTATTTCATTTTTCAATAAATAATTATATGCACAAGTATAAACTTAATATTTTCATTTTTATATATTTATATAATATTGTCGAATATCGTCAAATTTATTAGTTGAGTTGATTTTATAATTGATTTTAAAACATAAATGATACAAAAAAGAAAATAATTATTATAATATCATCTTTTTACTTTTACAAATAATCTTGATTAATTTTTTATTTAGATCTTCAAAAATATATTGATTAACAATAGCTTTGACGCACAATTTAATTTTTACAAAGCTTAATATATTTTCAACAAATCAGAATTTTACATCCAATTTTTTCAGCTTTATATTTCTTGAGAAAAGAGGTTCTTAGTTCATCAATATAATTTATATTAGTTATACATATAATGATCTTTAATTTAACATATGCAAATATCTAACAAAGCTGATCTTTCATGAGTATTCAAAGATAAAATATTATACACTATACAAACAATTAGGTACTTTGTAGACATCAATATATTGGGCAAGGATTGTCAATAAGGAATATCATCAACAGGTGAGTTTAATATGTAAGATCAGCTTTCAGATTTCACCAAGATAATAATAATTGATTTAATATATTAAATTTTTCGATTATCCAAAGTTGTAGTCTAACAGTTTTGTTTCACTGTAAAAGGTGTATTTATTTTTATTGATATTAAAGCTCAAATATTTTGATGCTCATAATAGGTGTTTAGGTAAAATAAATCAATAATATAATCCTTATCAGAATCTATACTATTATAAGTATATAATAAAAAGCATTATAAATTCTGGCATTCATTAAAAACTTAATCACATTTTAATTTAATTCAAATTGAAAATTGAAAATTTTAAGGTTTGAACAAAACCCTCCTAATTTCAATGCAAATTCAAATCTCCTTAAATTGTATTTTAACCTGAATTTTTCATCGGCCCTAATTTTCCATGAATTTGTAATCAATTAAAACATTAAATTAAATTAAATTAATTATTATTTAATCATAAATCTCTCATCTAGGAAATTTTTTATTTTTTATCACATATCCATTTTAAGAATTTTTAATATTGTCGCGGATCGGAAGGTCGGCTCACTATTCAATTTAACCGCTCGTAATGGTTCCTAATGTAAAATTCCAGATTGTAACAGTAATTAGAGTTTCAATAAATTGGCAAAGGACTAATCACACTATAAAACAGTCACTGAATACTCATTCGCTCAGGGATCATCTTGATCAGGTCCAAGCCGTACACCTTGATATTTTAATAAAATCCTTTAGAGTATCTCGTTAGTTGTTCTCGGCTCGTTTTATCGAATTTACGTGATCTTTATTGGAAGTCTACTTTCTAGAAGATCTGCAATATTATTACTTTGATCAATTTGATATTTTTAAATTAGTTTATTTTTAATAATTACTACTATTTTTATATGTATTATACAATTTTTTTAATATAATGAATTTTCTAGTCCCACAATAATCTCTATCAATTTGAATTAATATGATATATATTTAAAATTCACTTGTTTTTTACTCTTATTATATTTTAAAATTAAAAAATCAAATTTTAAAACGTGGTAATTAATATCAATGAGTTATTAAAGTGATAAAACTGTTAATATTGTATCTCAAACACTTGATTACTTTTAAATTGAAAAAGTTAATAAAAATAAATTTGTTGTTGCGATATTGAATTTGGTAATTTTGCACCCACTTTTACTTGGTTTTTCAATTCACCAATCAAAAATTCGGAGTTTTGTATATGATATATTAATAATCAGATTACCTATCAACTCTTTTCAGTTTCTCCCTCTAACTTCTGTGACTCAATAATTCTTTTGCATTCACTAACTTAGTTATTCATTTTAATTTAACTAATATCAATAATATCATTTAATATAATACATCACTAATATAAAGATGCTATCTTGTGACAATTGCCGAATTTCCAAGAAAAAATGCAGTCGAAGTCAGCCTTGTAAGAGGTGTGAAGAAAGAGGAGATCAGTGCACTTACCAAGCTGTTAAATATGTATCTGAAATTATTCCAAAGCGAAATAAAATCGAAGCTAGATTAAAAGAATTGGAGGATCTTATGAAAGATTATGTTAAATATAAATATGGCGAAGATATTGATATAGAAAAGCCTTTTGAATCTAAGAGGGGCTTGAAACGATCAAATCCCTACGCTTCTCCAACTCCATCAAACAGTTCTTTGACTTTCTCACCAAGTATTCACTCTGATAGATTTATTTCAACAAAGCTTAAGATCGACGACAGTTTACCATCTCCTCAGCTCAAAGTGTATCTAGATACCTATCTTCAAAATGCCTATCTATCATATCCTTTTATTAATATGAAACATATTCAACTGTTATTCAAAGCCAAACCACTTCATACTCCCCTCTTATATGTTATGTACCTTTCTGGACAGCTCATATTGATTCGCCAGAGAAAGAATTTCGAATACCCCATAATTCAAGATAATGAATTTTACAAATTGATCAAATACCTACTAATGGTTCAAAATAACGATAATAGCTTGTTAAATATTCAAACCTTGCTTCTTCTCGCTGATCTTGAAGTTCATAATGGTATGGCCGCTGATGCTAGCTTGCATTTGGTTCAAGCCTCTCGTAAATTACAACTCCTTGAAAACTATATTCAACCCATCACTACATCTTCTAGGCTGATGTTTGAAAGAGAGAAGGAAGCTACACAAAGCATGGCCAAGATGGTTGATTCTTTCATTTGCTGTCTTACTGGAACTCCTCCTGTAATTCATTTCACAGATGACGATTTAGAAAAATCTATTGATAACTACAACAGTTTCGAATTCATTCAATATATTTCTTCGAAACCAACAAGAAAGCACTTAACTATCTCAGATCATGAGCTGCTCCAACATAATCTCTATCTCGCCATGGATCTTTATGCTTCTTCTATATTTATTTCCTACAAAGTGCAGAAATTCAAAAATTTATTGAATAATTTCGATATTTCACAAACTGAAATGCTCATTGAGAAGTGGAAAGGACTATGTAAAAACACTCTCCGTATTCAATTTGCTCGAATGGATGGAAAAACGTTCAATCAACGCTACTCTACTGATGACCCTTACTTTAACATACATTTGAGCAATTATATTCTAGTTCAAATGCAAACGATGAATGGTGCTCATTTGATGGGTGAATTAATTCAAAATTTCAAAGATTACACTCATTCAGCCTCTGCTCAAAATGCCTACTCTTCTGACGAGGCTTGCTACATTTATGTGAAAACTCGCTGTATAAATAATCTGATTCAAGTTCTTTATCCCGAGGATCTCGAAAGAAGAAAATATATTGATAAAATGAGAAATGTCGACTTTGTTTATATCTTATCTCACTTTTTCATACTCAGGGAAGGTGCAAGTCCATACAGCGAAACAAGTCGTGAAATTGCTATCCAAGAGGCATACAAATGGCCATGTACTGATTCTATATTAAACGTGTGTCCCGCAACCCGTGCTGCTCTCAATAGAGATCACATTCAGCCCATGTCACTATTTAACTCTTATCCAAATATTTCACTTAAATCTACTACCAAGGATATCAATTTCAGCATGCAATCTCATAATGTTATTTACACTTCTCCAATCTCATCTTAATTTCATTTTTTCTATTCATCTACTATTTGTGTTATATATATTCAATCTAATGATTTAATATTTTTAATCAAATAATAAATATACTAACATTATCGCCTAATTTTTTCCATTTATTCATATTTTACATTAAATATATATAAAGTAACATTTTTATATTCAAATTTGATTAGAAATCAAATACCGTCTGAGATGAATGATTTTCGGAATTGACACTTATATTTTGCCATTTCCATAACTCGGGAAATTCCAATTTGAGGAAAAATTTAATAAATTTCCTAATGGGTTTACAAAAAATTTCAACCAATTAAATTGCTTGAATATTTTTTTTTGGTTTATTAATACTAAATTATTCTTTAAAGTTTATTTCAAAATTATTTAATAATAAATTTTTGTGTATATTAAAATATTTTTAAAATTTTGATTTAAATTCTTTAATAATGTTGTTCTTTTAAGTTATTCATATATTGTATTAAAATATTATTATAATGTTATAACAAAGATCAAGTCTATTTTATTATGGGTTTAATATAAGGTATCAACAAATAAATATTAATAATTAATATTATATATTATGCTATAAAAATAAAATCATGAATATATAATAAGATCATTATATATACAGATTATATAAAAAAATTTTAATAATATTAATTATTATATATTTTAATATATATATATATATATACTAGCTTGTAAAAATAAGTCATAAAATTAAAAATATAAATATTTCTATTAATATCTTAATCAATTCTAATTTAAATAAACTTATATTAAACTATGTAATTAATATATATTTTTTATTTATAATATAATATATTAAGTTAAATTTAATTAATTATTAATTGATATATTAAAACTAAAAGTATTCTTAAAATGAGTTATAAATTTATAGGTTTTAATATTAATAGAAAAATTAATATTTAATATATTTATCTTTTGTTTTTTTAATTTTTTTAAGTTTATAAGGTATAAAGTAAATTAGCTTCTTATATTAAGTAAAACTAATATTAGTTTAAATTCTTTAAATATACTCTTAAAGTTAATTTAAATTTTTTAATTAATCTTAATGATGTTTAATTAAATAAAAATTAAAAAATTAAAAAGATTATTTCATAATAGTTATTTTATTATTTTTAAGCTATTTAATAATAGAATTTATAGTATAGTAAAAAGGATTATCTTATTAAAGAATAATATTTGATTTATTTAACTTATATTACTTAATAATTTTTTTAATTTATTATTTAAAATATTTTTTAACATTATTTTTAATAACCTTAATTATAATAAATTAACTAATATTAATAATTCTAATAATTTCATAAGTTGATTTATTTTTACTATAAAGTTAATTAATATATAAATAAACTTTTTTAAATAAAGATTTAAATATTATAATATTAATTTTAAGATATTAACTTAATAGTTTTATAATATATATAATATAACAAAAAAAGAAAATATATATAAGTTTTGTTATTTATACCCCTTTAACTTATAAACCCATAAATTTATAACTTATTTTAGTTAAATTTTAAGTTTTGATATATTAACCAATAGTTAATGAAATATAGTCAAATATAGTTAGTTATAATCAACTAATATTAATAAATTATATATTTTAATTTAAATTTATTTAATTAAAAATTATTTGAGATATAAATAAATATATAAGTAATTTTAATTTTATAACTTACTTTTATAGGTTAATATATATATATATATATTTATAAAGATTTTTTTGATAAAAAATTAACTTTTTAAAATTGGTTATTTAATTTAATTATATTTAAACTAAATAATAATCATTTAAAGTTTTTTATTTTAATATTAATAAAACTTAACCATAAACCCTCTAAAGTTATTTAAAATTTAAAAACAACTCTTGATAATAAAGTATTATTTCAGTTAACAATTTATTACTAGGTAAATTATTTTAAGATTAAGGAAAAAATTATCTAAAACCTATTAAAATTTAAAAGAATAATTTTAACTATTATTCTTTTGATTATTAATAGAGTTGAAAAAAAAAATAAAAAATATTTTTTTATTTCAATTAAAAAATTATCTAAATACTTTAATATTAGTCTTATAAATATTTTATATATTAAAGTTTAAACTCAAATTAATAAATAAAAATGTAAAATAAGTACCTTATAATTTAATTAAAGCTTAAAAAAAGTTAAAATAATTATTATTAAATAAAACTTACTAAAATATTATTAAAAGCTTAAACTTTTATAATAAATAATTATAATTGATTAACTTTAAATCTCTATATATAATTCTTTACCAAAATACAAATCAAGATATTAGATTAAGTTAAATCAACCCCTTTTACAAATCTCTTTAAATAGATATTTTATTAATAAGTAAATATTAATCATTATAATAGATTATAATAATATATGTTATTTTTATTTAGTTTTTGAAAGAAAATTAATTAATTATTAAATTTATATTATTTTTTAAATAAAAGTATTTTTAATTGGTGGTTTAATATAATTTGAGAAAATTTATTATTTTACATAATAATTGTAAAATATATAAATTTAAAACTATAAAAAACTTTTTAATTAAAAATAACTGGAAAAAATTACCATATCTAATATACTCTTTAGATTATAACCTATATGATTATAATTGATTTAGGTAATTAAAAAACCAACTTACAGGATAAAAAATTTTTATATAAAAACTTAATTAGTTTGTGAAATATTAAATTTTAGTCTTTAATAAAAAGAACTATTTTTTTAAATATTAGAAGTTTTGCTAAAAATATAACAAAAAGTTATTAATAATAAAAAATATTAAATTTAAATTATATATTTATTTTTATATATTA